>OMLB01014575.1:0-21226 GCA_900302555.1 Myripristis jacobus
CGGGGGGTCAGATTACATGCCTCTATTCTCTGGTCATGGCTTCCCCTGGGAACCCAGCCAGGTAAACTGTCAAAGCCCACTTCCTCCCTCAGCGGCGGCAGGCTTAGAAGGCCTTCACCCCCCCAAGTCCTTCTGCCCTCTTTCCTGCTGGACCCCCCATCTCCCCTGTTTTTACCCAACACTAATCCACCCTTATAACCCTGCCCTATTCCAAGCCCATGTGGGGCGGAGGGTTTCACGTAGGCCAATCCTCTGAAGTGGCAGACTAGCAGTGCCAGTGACAGACTATTCCTAAGATAGAACTGTGGCAATGTACATAAAAATATTCAGGGACAAACATAGATAAGAAACGTATTAAAAAATGTGGATGAGGGTTAGACCTCAGTCATTTGATTTAACCTCAAAAAGAAAAAAAAAAAAAAAAACAAGTTTGTGATGAAGATATTCAGTACAGTTCTCTTTTTTTAAACTATTGTTTCCCAGTGTAGTCATTAGTCTAAAAAAAAGTTTGTCAGAAAAATATTTTTTTTAAAAAAATGTTAAACCTAATAAAATTTAGAAATTAAAAAAAAAATTTAAAAAAAGCTGCTTTGGCCTAGGAAATGTGCCATGAAAAATAAATAAATTTATCAAGCATTTGAATGCATATGCTTGTTTAGAGAGTCTCCAATTTCCAAAAATAAATTTTAAAAAATTCACGAGTAGCAACTTTAAACAATTTTGAAAGCAATAAAGGGAATTTCATTTAGCTTTCAGGGAGTTAACAGTCCATAGGAACATTTTGGATTACTGCATCTTTCATTTGCACAATCACAATTTTTTAAAATTTTCTTATTCTTTTTGTTCTGATTGTTTTATTTATTTATCTCGGTGTCAATTCCCACTCTTTTACTTTTTAGCATTGCAAATTTTATCTTGTTTCTAATGTAGTCTTCTTTTACTGCTATTTGATTTTAGTTGTGTCTCTATTTACTGCATGAATCTTGGCACCACTGAAAATGAGGGTTCTCCCTCAATGTGTTTTCTGAGGTTTTAAATAAATTAAATGATGAATGATGATGATGAAATGGCTCTTAAATTAGCAACTGTGTTTAGCCAATGTGTGACTTCATGTCTAGGGACAAATGAGGACCAGTTGAGAGGCGCTGGTCTAAATGCTGTTTCAGAGGCTTTTCCTCTCCCATAAGGATAAGATTCTGGGGGATACCTTCTATCCATAAACATCAATATCTGTTTTAATATCAGCCCTCAAAAAGCCACACCAGTTGAACTTTAACACAGCTTATATTGATTTGTAGACATAACCCTCCCCCATTGTGATGCTGGAGCGCAAAGCAACTAAATCCTGAGAGTCGGGGCTTCTTTGGTGGGACGGAAATGCGATTGACAAGAGGGGGGGAGGGGGGCATTGTTGTATCCCACTCTCAACCCCCCCACCCCCCACTTCCATCTCTAGCCAAAAAACTGCCAATCAGCATCTGTGTTGGGTCGAGTCAATTCTCCCACTTCCAAACCTCACATAACCGCCATGTTTTCTTCCTCTACTTTGACCAACTTCCACTCATGTGGCTTGTTTAAACAAACATGACCTTAGCTTTGTTTTCTTCACTTGTAATAGTTTGTGGTTTCTGTCATTTTGCCATTGTGCAGTCACTCTCTCCACATGACATGGCGCAATGTTCTAAATAAAAAAACATAAAGATTGTTTATGACAGTCCAGGATGGGGCCCATAAACACTTGCACATGCACTTTAGTGGCCATTAATCACTGGGTGTAATGTATACACAATGCATCCTCAGTCCTGAAGCACACATGAGCCTTAACAATAGTGCAATATCACATGAGCACAAACATCGAAACACAGGCAGTCCTCACTCTGTTTATGTGACCAGGACATGAACTTCCTCACCCTCTGGTGGTAACTGGATAAATCTAACACTGGTAACACTTAAAGGTGCAGTGCATGAGATTTTTTCCTGCCCCATAGCACAAAATTACCATAAGGTAGGCTATAGTATGAGTGGCTGATTGTTATTTTTGCCAACAGATACATCACCATAAAAGCCTTGCGTTCAAGCCAGGAATGACAAAGCAGAATTTTTATTTGATGCTTAGCATGGTGAGACTGCAGGTTTCTGTTCTGATCTGTGGTCTCATCAGTTCATTTACTCCTTTGTACTGAGGAAATGTGACTTTTACTTGTCAAACACAGGCCACAAAGGGGAGGCGATGCTGCTGCAGTTCCTACAGGTCACCGATAGAGGTCAACAGAGCTCACAGATTGCTTAACGCCACTTTAAGAAAAACATAATTTCCATATATTTCCCCTCAATTTTAATTTATTCATGTCTTCATTTAAAAAGTTAAGTCTAACAATATGGGGGGTGAAACCCTCAAAGAAAAAACCAATTTGTTGCTCATCTACCAAACACTGCAAAGCCTGCAGTACTTACGGTACCCAAAATAAGATGCAAGCCGGCTGCATGCCTCCAAAAATATTTAACTATGACTCCTCCCTTGTTGAGACATAAAAGTGTGCTGGCCAATTTAACAACACATCTGAAAAAGCAAGCCTTTGTTAGCAAGGACAACAAAGGATTAAACCTCGAGGCTCTGTGGAATATTCATATCCAAGACTTTTTGTTGTTGTTGTTGTTGTTGTATTGCTATTGGCACCATGACTGACACATACACTCATCTACACTATGTTTAGATAAACAGTATGGGCTAGGATTAGACTGGCCATTTATTAAAAATGTGATTACTAAAACCTGAATCACTTATGATTGGACCTTTTTTCATATTCTAAGTGTGCATCAATGTATGTGTTTACTATGGCCTGAATCCTGTTTCAGTATAAAGTTTGAAACAAAGTCCTAAGCATTGTGTTTGTTTTTTATTTTTTGGCATAAATATCAGCACTTCATATCAGCTATCAGCAGGTAATATCTTCATCACTCTCCTTGCCCCCAAAGCCCCCAAAGCAGGGTTACATAAACACACACATCCATACAGCCATTACAGCACACCCAGGCTGTTGATATGAGCCCACTTAGCCATAAGCAACATGTCTGGTGATTCATTTCCATCCACTTAACTCTAGCTAACAGCATTTACGTTACATGTATTTTTAGGCCTATTGCAGCACTCCACGGTCATGATAAACATTTGAAAGACAACAGACTTTGTGGCAGGCAGCAACGAGACCTGAAATGCCTCGCATACTGCCGCTCTACTTTTAGCATCTCCACAAAGTTCATTTTTCACAGGCTGCTCACAAACATGTCAAGCTCCGAATAATGTGCAGTGTCCTTCACGTTAAAACGTACGGACGTCCACACTCAAACACATGCTCACACAAACACGCACTGGGTGAAAGTTAAAAAAGCAAACTGACTGCAAGTGCAGAAAATGTATTTTTACTTCACTCAAAATAGGGACAAATATGTTTTACACAGCCTTTTTTTTTTTTTTTGCTTTGAATGGAAAAGCTTTCATGAGCCAGTTGACATGCATAGGCTGACTCACTATTGTGTTAAAGCAATCAGAGACAGAAAGTTGCAAAACAGACATCAAATTGAAATGAAAATATTGTGGATTATGACTATAAAAGACAATTTGCAGTTGATTGCTGTATATATAAATTAACTTTCCAGATTCTTAATCATCAGTTTCTTGTCCTTCTTTCCTTCCATCCGTCCGTCCTTCCGTCATTATCCTTCTTCATCAAACTCATGTTTCTATTTAATCAAACAGCATGAGTCACAGTCTCTCATCTTTAAATCTAGACCTTGTGCCTCCGTGCGTGTCCATCTGGCCTGGCACTGCAAATAATCAAAAGCATGGCAGTCATGCGAACATGGTGTACAGTCTGTGCTGACTGGCAGGGGCCAGGTGGGCACTGGGACGACGCCGTATAGCAGTCTATACATATACACATCCCACAATGCACTGCAACCAAACAGACAGGGTAGGGCCCCTCAAAGAGACAACAGTCATGTCACCCTGCACGCCAAGCGGGGGAAGGTATGCTCATACACACACTGCGGTCAGACCACAGGAGCTGGAGGAGTCTTCTCAAATCAGTGTTCCAGGATGATCAGAGCGGTGGCCATTTTTATATAGTGTTAATGTAGTTGTCATTGGTACAATTGGGCTACTCTGTGTGTGTGTGTGTGTGTGTGTGTGTGTGTGTGCGTGCGTGCGTGCGTGCGTGCGTGCGTGTGTTTAAGTAGGTAAAATCCAAAGTTTCCACATCTGTGCACAGATGAGTACTGATGAGTATAAGTGGGTATAGCGGAGCTTATGGCTGTGTTTGAGGGGGTGTCCATTAACTGCTCATCCACTCGCTGTGCCAATCTTCCTTAGCTAAAGTTGACTTAAACGCCACAGCCTGCAGCAGTAAGTGAAATGTATTTTTGACATGGCACAAGTTTTGACACCCAAGGATTGTGCAACACCACATATTCACAACCACATATTCAAATGTTTACAATCCTTTTATAATTTCTGCTTTTAGCCTGTAACCAACACACATGCACAGTTCTCAACCAGCCAACCCCGACAACATTTGTTACCATAACAACTAAACATGACCGCCATTTTATTCTGTACTCGCCAAATGACCATGGCAAATAGGGCAATGACTGTTCTTTTGCATTCAAATTCTGCGGGTCCGACTGATGCAAACCATGCTTCTAAGAGATTTTATTAAACAATTATCCTAATACGTTGCCATCCACACCGTTCTGATGCACTCTAAGTTATACTTCCATGCCATTGATCCGACGGCCCATTATTCCCAAACTCCAGTAGTCCGAAAAATGTCCCATTGGACCGAGAGCCCTGGTGCGATGGCCCATTATCCTGAAAAGAAACATTACTCTGAAAGTCCGTTGCTCCAAGTTCAGTGACTTTCGGTGTTATGTTGAACTTCGCATCCCTGCTGAGAAATGCATCCACCCCTGTTTACCCTAACCTTCCCCTAAGGAAACCCCTGCCTAAACTTAACCAACTTTAAGAGTTTCAGAGCAGTGGGAATTTGTTTTCAGAATGTTTTCGGACTATGAATAAATACACAAATCTAACAGACTATCAAGCACAATTGCACCACTGAGTTTCTGGGGTGTGGACATTTACAGTGCTTTTTGAGAGGCTGAAAACGAGAGTCACATGAAGCTGCAGCAACGTGGTGAGTTGTTTGGCACAAAAGCTGGCAATGAGATTGTGTTTGTGTTTGTGTTTGTCCACATTTCAATATGGCCTGGATTGAAAAATACTGAGCACATCCTTTAATTGCTGTGGGATCCAGAGAGTCACAAGAAGCTGTAAAAGCCACAGACCATCTGGAAGGGCTGGAGTTGAAAGGCTTCCACACCTGCGGGACCGGAGGAGCTCCTCTGAAGCTGCCACTAAAGCGTCACCTTAACAGGCGTTCACGGGCCATTGCACAGACACTTACCATGATGTTAGAGCACTAACATCCTATTGACAAGGCCAATTAGCACTAATGTGTGGTGGCTGGCACCTCCCCTTGTTCTCACAGGGCATGGGAGGCAGACACATACTTTCAACTTGTTTTTGTCATGTTTTTCCTGAATTGAATTATGATTTTTTTAGTGTGTGTTTTATGGCTGTTTACATTTCATTGGTCGTAGATTTCTTGAAGCACAAGGCTAAAATTCAATACATACACAATACCAGAAAGAAGAAGCAGGCTAGTACATGTTTGCTCACACACACAAACACACACACAGCCTCCCCTATTTAATTACTTAATAACTACCAACTGGGGGCTGCAGCGAACAAACAGGTGGTTTTAGACTGATGGAGCTTCTCTGACAGTCTGATGCTGGTCAGTCATTTACTTATGTCTGCCAGGATGTTTACAACAATCTAATTATGTCAGACAAGGCCAACTGATCCAAGAAAAGTAATTTCTATTTCTTTTTGAGTCTATGCCACAAAGTAATTTGAGCCACTGAGAGGTGGAGAGAAACAAAATAATATTAATACTCTTTCTGTAGTGATGCTATAGGTGGTTTGTAAAAATGTTTTAGAGGCTCTACATATATGGAAATGTTGAACAATGAACTAAATAATGTGACCTGTTTATTCTAGATGGAGGAGACTATTTTTTGATAATATCATATAGCAGGTACCTCTTTGAATGCGCTTTTTCCTATTTTTTGAGCAGTAAATGAAAAGTATTCATTGTAGTATAGAAATGTAGTGATGTTTTGTTGTAGGCAGTATGCTGCCATGGGAATGACACCAGTACATCATGTGAGGCGTGATGTGGCTTGTTATCCAGGGATGCCTTGACGATGCCACCTCGTCACACCAGCTTGCATCATGAACCAATGTGACACAAAATGGCTTCCACTGCCAGCTGAGCTCGAAATACACCTCCACTTGTCATCATGTCTGTAGCAAGCTGAAGGGCACAAGTGCAGAACACGGGCAACAGTTGGCATGTACAGTATTAAATGCAACAGATAGTTGTATACCAGTAAAACCAACAAGAGCCCTTTCATTGGCCCTGATTCACAAAAGGTACACGCAAACAAAAGTGCACTGTCACCAAAATGGCTGAATCTGAAAAAAATCAAGCCTCTTTGCTCCTATCATGGTCATGCATAGGTGATATAAATGATACGAAGATCTCATTAGTTATTAATAGTTATGTTGGTGAGGCCATGCAAATCCATTCTGATCTTTCAAGTCTTATCACCCCACCCAACACGCCAGTTCGACCAAAGATCGTCACTGTGACACCTTAAGTTGTTTGTATTCCTATCTATGGTTGCTGATGTCACCCACTTAGACAATAAAAGCCGGCAGATACATGCTCCACAGTCATCTGTTACCAAGCCCAACCAGCTTTCAGTCATAAAAGTGTCATTACACGACAGGGGTGTCATAAAGAGGCTGCATCGAGATAACCTGGTGCAAACTTGCCCCTCTCATGTCCTGCTTATCGCAATGCGGTCGCACACTGTTTCCATTGCTGAACAAAGCACAAGGAATGGCAAAAGTTATTGGTATAGCGTCTATAAAAAGCAATTAATGACGTCTTGTCATAGCAACAAGTCCAAACACTGCAACTCTGGGTTACATGCATGTTTTTAGAGAGCATTATGGCCTTGACTGTGATTTCACCAGCTGGGTAACACCATCAGGATAGGGTCTAATTTTCATAGACCGATCTCTCGCCTTTTGGCAGCGATTTCACGAGGCTCCCCACACACATCTGCCAACTGTGGGAAAGTGAAGAACATGGGGAGGAAGGACATGGATGGAGAGTTGGAGGCTTACCTGGTGGACACAAGCAGTTGTGCGGAGCTTCCCTTACTTCTCGTGTCTTCGGTAGTCGTGCCGCAAGCTTCTGCATGGAAAAAGGGTGAAAAAGAAAGGAATGTTAAAAGGTGAGATTACACTGCAAGTGCTGTTTCAATACACACTGAATGGCCTGATATACCCAACCGGTAGTGTCTGTAGTTCAAAAAGCATGGATTGCTTCTCTACAAGACAAAAGCTGTAACTTCTAATTAAGGCTCAACCATTATGACTTTTTGAGAGCCAATATCAGTACTGATATTTTTCAGCTGAAGTTGCTCATAGCCACAGCATACAGTGCATCAATTTAACGCTCACTGTCATTCTAGATTCAGTCAAAATTAAAGCATTCAGGCAAAGAACCATCTAAGTCATTTGTATTTTTTGAACACCCACCGAAACTTGGAATTGCAAGTGAATGTGATGTGTCTTCTCAAAGCATGCAACCCCTATTGTTTTTAACTGACTGTATACAACTCGCACCACAACTTACAGTCTGATGAGGTCAGAAAACATCCCTGATCTGAAAAGTTAAACCAGACACAGTGAGTGTGCGTCTTCGTCTCAGGGCCACAAGTCACCTTTGAGTCTTTATCAAGGTATGAAAATGTGACAGTTGACCTCATTAGATCAACAAAAGGCAGCTTGTGATTCGACCCTGGACAGAACACAAAAACATTCGAGTACATTCCCCACAGCATAGCAGTCAGTCCCATTGGTGGTGGTTACTAGCAGAGGAATGCCAGTGCTGGCTGTTTAGAGCCCTGCAACAGGTGCTGAAGGGGATGTTATGAAGGCACTGTCATTCTAAGCATTGGTTCAGTATTCTCAGTACTGCCTGTTACCACAGTGTGCCTGTTATCCCAACGTGTGGGATGATGGCCATGGATCAAACCATGAGTCCGCAAGTGAAAATGCATCATTACTCAAAGACATTTTTCCTGTAAGTGGTCCGTAGGAAGCACTAACGGCTAAAAACTTCCACCGTGGATATGAATCACCACAGAGCAACATGCTGTAACTGAACTGCACACAGGCTGGAAAAGAGAAACTGACTGTTGATAGAAGCTTTGTGAACATCTAAAAATTAATGTATGCCCTACAGTCCTTCGGTGAGTATATTATTCCATAAGGATACGGATAAGCTACCACGGTCACATCAGACCTGCCAGACACTCTTAAAAATCCGACTGACTCAAAATAACCAGGGATTTAAGAGTCAAGTGCTCTCGTCATTCAATATGAAAAGTCTCATGCGGAAACAATCGCAGGACTTCAATCTCGAGCATTTTTCCCTTCACCCACTTTATATTATTCATGGATAGTTCCAGGAATTTATTTGGTTGATCCTGGCAGGCCCTTCTCACAACTGGAGAAGTCTTCAGTAAGAGAAATCATGGCCAGAGCTCTCCGTGGCTGAACCTGAAGCAACGTAACAACTGAAAGAGATGTATAAGAGGACATTCCCTTGACTAGAATGGAGATAATCCAGAGTATGGATTCACATGAACTGCAGCAGTCAATTATGGCACTAAAAGCTGTACGGAGCCACATCAAAGGTCACAGCTGACATCCAGAGGCCTTTTAACTGTGGTGAAAAGTAAAGTCTGCCAGATGGAACAAAATGTAATGACCAGATTTCAAAAGACTGTCATTAGCTTTATTTAGACACTGTGCTCATATATTTTCATTTTCCTCTGGTCTAATACTAATATTATTTAATTGGATGGTCTTTGGTGAAACTCATTTATTGATGCTATTGGCAGAGTACATGATATATTTAGGATATCATTATATGCCCCGGTAAATTATCCATCCCAAAGAAGATGTCTGATAGCAGGCAGATTGGATATAAGTTACAAAAATTGGATACAGGCAGAAATAATTTGAACAGCCAGAGCCAAAGAACAGACGTTTTTCAGAGCCAAGGTTGTTAACTGGCCAACTTGAATGGCAGCAAAGGATCTTTGTTCAAAATCTAAATATAAAACATAAATGACAATGACTTCTTTTTTGTCATTCCTTCATGACCAAGGCATTCATGACCTTGGAAGAGGACCAGGACAGAGAACCAGAGAATGAGCAAACCTAGACAACTTAGAGTAGACAGGTTGTGTGTTCTCTGTTAGTAGCAAGATTGCTATGCTTTAAAATATTAGCTACCCCAATTTCACACCTTTATCATTTAACTTAAGGCTAACACACCACAGCCAAAAAAAAAAACTGTGATTATTTGCCTCCCTCCACTGACATTTAACTCACTAAACATTATTTCTGACTAAAATAATGGTTCTAAAATGGCTCTTTAAAAGACTGTGTGGTTCCATGGAGAACCATTGACTTGCCTACTAAAGAACCGCTTAATTTTGTTTATTAATTTATTTATTTATTTATTTTAAATCAAACAACTGGCTCTACCAAAAACTATTTTGAACTTTTTTAATGGGATTTCAAAGCCCAGGTAAAAATACTCTTTGGGCATCCTTTGTAAAAATAAATAAAAATAAACAAATAAAAAAGAAGAAGAAGAAGACTCTACAGAAATGATTTGTTAAAAAACTTTCTATGAAGAACTACTTTTGGTTCCCATTGGCACCTTTAGTTTTCCTTTAAGAAATGAGATTTAAATTCTATTTCCATGTGACTTTTCTTTTGGCTCTTCTCTGAAGAACCACCTTGTTATGGCTCTTTAAGGCACCTTTGAACCTTTTAGAAAAATGGTTCTTCAAAGAACCATGGCCTGAAAGGCTCTTGGTGGAACAAAAAAGGTTCTCCAATGGCATCACTCTGGGGAACCTAGAGCGATTTGGGTCCAGCTGGCCCCAGTGTTTCTCTGTGGGAACAGCAGCTCTGTCTCTGGGAAATGTTTGTGGCACTAAAACTCCAATCTGCATGTCTGCATGCTATCAGGCATCTTCTCTGTGATGGTTCACATAGCAAAGGCAGTGATATCATATACAGTGATATCCTGTACTCTAATTATGATGCATTGTGAGTGCATGCATAGCACATAGAGTGTTTAGTTCTTTTGGGCAGGGGGGAAGGGAGCTGTGGGGAGGGATGAGGCGCTAAAATCGAGGGGAGTGATGGGGCTCTGCCAGCCCACTTTAAATGGTAACCTGATGCCAGACTTTTTGATCTGGTTTTAACATTCTATTTTCAAAGGATGACAAAACCTTTTACTATTCTGTAGTCAGATTAATAGTAAGACCGACACTGCTGCCCATAGTGCCCCTGTGGTGGTGCTTTTTCAGCCTCATCTCTCAGTTCTTTCTTAGCTTGATCTTTCCTACCACACATCATGGGATTTTCAGGCCTCTTGCAGTTCTGGCGTGAATCTTTAACTGTATTTGACTCCACCTGATTTATCTAACAGAGGTGCAGTTAGCACTTAAGTATCATCAATCACATGGCCCTAAAGCATTTAGTGCTGCGTCATTAGGCGTCCTATTGATTCTGTTCTTCTCGATGTTTGCTTACATGCATCATTAAAGAAATGTACTTGTGTTTGCCTTTGTAAATGCTGCTGGGGACCTCTGGACCTCAAAGTCATCTCAAGGATACTAGGGGCTAGAAGTTGTAAAACTGAGGATGAAGTACTTGACGAATTCCAACAGTGCTAAATTTAGACTTTAGAGTGCTTACAAAAAACATCTACAATCCTCAACATACTAGACTAATGCATTAGCATTGTACTGAGCTCTTAGCGAGGCCACTGACTCTCAGCGCTGCTATTTGGATGTATGTGTGTGTGTGTGTGTGAATGTGCGCGCAGCGCTCACTAACTGTGTGCTGACAAAAGGCAGAGGTAGCTTGGGTGCTTCTAGTAGAGTGCGCTGTTTACATAAGGCTGTCTGATTACCAAACCGGGCATTTATACTCCCAAAGACATACGTACAAATCTCATAAATGTATGTGTATAGAAAAGTATTTATGCATATGTTAGTACAGAGAGTAAAGTCATCTCTGCATTGCTTGAGCTTTTTCTAGATGCTGCCAAAACACAGCAGAGGCATGGTCCACGAAACATTCAGTTTGCCCAGCGAACGACATATGACAGGGATGCTACATGTGACATTCACTCCATATCTTTGACATCCTATGCACTATGTGTATATTTGTGTTTGTGTTGTGCATTTGTGTGTATCTGTGTGTGGGTTTACAGCCATCGGCGATGGTGTGGCTGCACCTCAGCACCACATATACTTTATAGTGTATTGGGTGACAGGTCAGCAGGGAGCCAAGTGAGGAAACCAGGGCAGGGGAAGACTGTATTTCTCACTTTTCCACACCTCAAAACCTGGCCAGCGCCTCACAGCGAGCCTCTGCTCTGAGCACCAGGCTCCTGCCAGGCCTGCGGAGAGTGCTTTGTGTCCAATTGTAAATGTCGTTTTCTCAACTTGGACACCTGTTCAGATTTTAGCCTCCCAGTTTGAGGTACTACAAGCCGTCAGCTCCAGTATGCTTACATTTCTGGCTTAAAATAGAAAAATGGGTGAAGAAATACTTTTCTGAATAGGCTAAACCATCAATGTTGCAAACTGTCAATGGGACAGAGGTTTTACTCATTTTACTCAACAGCTTAAGGGGTGGCAGACTGTAAAATCTGCAGCAAGACCTGTCTAATAATTTGATTTGTCTGGATTTTGATGGAGAAGGTTATCTTCCCATGACGGTCTAAATGTTGTTTCTACCCTCACAACGATACAATTCTGAAGGCACCTCTGGCTCTTTGGAACGTATTGAAAGTCAAATTTAAATGTGCAGAAAATCAGCACGAAATATTGAACTGTTGATTGGCAGATTCAGTCCAGAAATACTGCTAATAGTACTCGCCTTCAAAAATACACATCAGTCGAATTCTAGCATTGGTACTGCAGTAGAATAAACAATTGTAAAATGAGCCAACAAAACAAAAGCCACAGAGGTTTAAAGACAGATAAAGAAAGCCTTTCTGTGACTGAGAAAAAAACATGCTGTAAACATTATTCAGTAAGTACAGGAATCTGTCTTGACTGATTGGAAAAGAGAGGTGGTTAATTTCTGCCACTGAAGCAGGGCACATTTTCCATTGCCGTTTTTGAAGGAGACAGTCAGGGCAGTGGATTCTGTACAGTGTTGTGTGAAACAGATGGCTCTCTCTACAAATGGACACATCTGTGGTCGTGTCACATTAATAATGACTATTTATATACACACACTTAAACAAAGAGGCGAGCTGCATCGCCTATGGCCAGTTCGGAGATGAAGAGGGGGGAATTCTCCTCACTGGGCCCCCATGAGAAGCTACACAGAATCAGACAGTCACTGAAACAAGGTTTCCTCATACCTTTATGTATTCATTTGTGCAAATACCTGGAATGCATTGTCCCTTGTTTGCGACACAAACCTGAGTATTTTCTTTTTTTGGATAATCACATCTTCTCCCCTCTCTTTTTTCATATTACTTCAAGGATCAAAACAGAAAAATTGGGAGCTGCTTTTTTTTTTAAAGGTGATTTTTTTGGCGTTTCTACTTTATTTGACAGTCACAGCAGAGACAGACAGGAAAGGCAGGGGAGAGAGAGGAGATGATATGCAGCAAAGGGCCTGAGGTTGGATTCAAACCCAGGACGCTAGGATCAGGACTCAGCCTTGTTACATGGTATGCTCGCCTATCCTGTGAGCTGATTTTTAATCTTAAACTGTCCTATCGAAGGCTCACAGCAAATTTTCTAATTTTAATCAGAGTTGATATTTCAGTGACAATTACTAGGAGGTGTCAGTGATGATTAGAGTGTCGTTTGTCCGGTCAAAGAGCTCACGGTCTAGGCCAGCTGCTCAAAATGATCTGAAGTGTTTAAGTAACTCTTTTTGGGTGTGTGTGGACAGATAGAAACACTGGTATAGTGTTGATTTTTACATTGGCAAGTTAGTGCCAGTTCAGTTCACCAAAACCAAGTTATGACACATTCTCTGCATAGGTCCTTTACAACAAAACTTCCAAATCCACTTTCATAAATAGACTAACTTCATGGAGGTAGCGATCTTTCGTTATAACAAAAGATCAAATTGGGACCCTAAATAAGATAAGCTTAGACAAGTGCCACACCTTCCTGAGCACCCACTGGTGTGCTCCCCCATAGCCGCATTTATGATGGGCTGAGTGAAAGTGGTGGGGAGTGGGGGGAGGGTGGGTGATAAAAGTTAGGCCAAAGCAAACAGGGGAAGGGAAAACAGAGGCCCTGCGGGACTTCAATCACACTGCAAGAGCTTGTTAGTGTAGCTGTGGAAGTGGTCAATTAAAGGGCAACACCGGGGCGTCTTTAAAAACAACAGATGTGAAAGGCCAGGGCCAGTCGCTCAGGTTGTGCCTCTTCAGGGATGTACAGATGATACAATAAACACATGTTACACATTCCTTTGCAAGATAGGGCTCTGATTAGATTATTTTCCTGTGCGAGAGCATTATTGCTTTCTTTTTTAACATCTGCATGCAGTAAACAATCAATTGATTAACAGTATCAGTTATATCAGAGGTTCCCAAACATTTTACGTCACGAACCCCCAAAATACCTGCAGCCAGCATGCACACAAAGCCTATTTGAGAGGATTTTGTTCAAAGGAATCCCTTATGAGATTTTTTTATTTTGATTTTTTTTAGGTTTGGAGAAAACAAAAGTTGGTACAGCAGGATTATAATAAAAGTAGGATCACTGCAAATTACAAAACAAATCAAAATGGGCATCCATATTATACATTCCCTCCTTGCTTTATCTGCCAGAAAAAGTCATATTGATTAAATGAATCTATGACGGTCAAATACCCCCTGACCGTCTCAAAGACCCCTGGTTGACCCCGGTTTGAAAATCACAAATAGCAGGGCAGAGATGCCTCATACAACCTCTGAAATAATCCACCACCATCCCAACAGGACAACAGGATCTAACTGGCATCCTAAACTGCAGCCTATTGGAATGGGCAAAGCTCACTAACATCAGGGAGAGCATCAGACAGACAAATTAGGCGTCCGACGAACGAGGAAAATCTGGCCCGCTTGATTTTTTTAGTGCAAATTTCTGTGTTAAACTGAGGGAAGCATCCTGGTTTCAAAAGGTGTCAGTGAAAGCGCTCACCTCCTCCACAAGCTGGTCCAGTCGTCCCAAGATAACGGGCTCCACCTGCTCCAGAGACAACATCCACGCGGAGAGCTGCGAGTCCCGCTGCTGCTCCAGATTTACTATCCTGGACTGCAACTCCGACGTCCGCACAAAAACCAGAACACAAACTCCAAGGGACAAGAGAGATAATGCTATGCAAATTGTTATGCCAGACAATTCTCTCCAGTTTCTCCACAGCGGCTTTTTGCAAGGGAGCTGCTGCTCACCGCAAGTCCTCCCCGCACTCGGCTTACCAGTGACTCCCCACTTCTGACCCTCTTCCATTTTTCACTCTTTTATTCGGGTGTTATCCGCCGCGAAATCCCAATATTCATCAAGAGGAGAAAGGTGAAGAGTAAAGGAGTAAAAATTCTAACTTTTTTGAATGGGGGGGACTTCTTGCCTTGAGGGCAAAGTTTTATAGATGTCCTCTTCTTCTTCCAAATGTCTCCAGCCTTCAGATGAGCGTCTAGGTTATATCAAAGTCAGAATACGAGACATTCTGTAGATTTTCAATCAGTCAGTCAGTCATGTTCCCACGATTTGCACGGGGAGCCTTTATTCCTTGGCGTTGCGCTCCGGTTGTCCCATTTGCTGCCTCTCCTCAGAGCGCTGCTTCTCTCTGCGGCAGGTCAGCCGTCAGTGCGCCCAGCTGAAACCCGAGCCACCTTCTCTGCTCTGCGCACGACTGGATGCCGCGGCTCTTTTGCTCCACGGTGGAGTGCATGCTCCTCCTATGAGCGGCTTTAGGTTAAATGTTGGGGCGGGATTCACGGCGGCGTCGCTGCCCCCCCTCCCCCCTTTGATCCGCGCGCTTGGCGAGGGATATTTTTAGGTGGCAGCCAGGACGGCCAGTCCCTCAGCACCGACACCGACGGCCTGCTGTCAGCCAAACAACCTATCGCCCTCTGCCTCTAGCCGCTCTGTGCAGAGGCTCTGCTTGCACTGAGTGCTCCGATAATGAGAAAGAAGTGATGCACTACCAGAGGTCAGTAACATACAGGTGTATACTGCCGTATGGACTCTGGTACCTGCAGTATAGGTGGATATCAGTCAGCAGACCAACAACCAACAACATTCTCTCTGTTGTCAGGGAGGCATATAACTTATATCTGTTTTATATTACTGTAGTTTATGCTTTGGATTTACCACATAAATGCACTGTATGTAAGCAAAAAGATGTAAAGTTACTTTTTTTCTTGTAAACAAAATTCTTTAATTCATCATCTTTGCTTATTTATTTGAGAGCGAGCTTTCTCCTTCAGTGGTGCCAGGATGCAGTTAAACAAATATAAAAACAGGTTTAATAACCAAGGTGAAACAATTATACAGATATGTACGTGTATGTGTGTGAGACAGAATATAGAGATTGTTTTCCCCTGATGTCCAAAACAAACCAAACACAAACTGAAATTGTGACCACAATGCAAACTGAGCCGTGGGTTTATGTACATATCTATTTGCCCCTCTGTAGGCTGCTCAGTTTTTGTGGGGCCTGAAAATGAAACCTTTCCCAGCTCTGTGTTTACATGATGAGATTTTAAAACCACACACTCTTGTGAGTCCGTATGCCACTTTGATGACTTGTAATTCAAAAGACAAGTGAGATAACAAGGTAACCTTTTCAGTGATGCTATGCAGATACATGATATACAGCGTTTTTCCCCTCTCCACGCTAAAGATGTCCACTCTACTCTCAGGTGACAGCAGTGTGTTCTAAAGTAAACAGCAGTAAACTCTCATTTCTGGGAATAAAAAGGTGAGTAAAGTGGGTTTATCTCCACTATATCCCTGGCTTTGCATGACCAAAACAATAACTTCCTCGCTAAGTCTGTGTTCCAGTGAGTTAAGGGAGCTTTAGTTTCAATGAATGACCTGGCTCGCCACACCGAACTGTGTGATACACTCACCCCGAAATACATGTGATGTCATGTAGGCCTGCTGCCGACAGAAACCTTTAATCGGCCGCTCCCTGTCAGAGATAAGAGATCCTCTGGGTCAGTGTTCAAAGCAGTTAAGAATAAATCAATCAGCATTCACAGCAAGAGCTCAGTCGCTTGGCTGTGGTCGTCTGAAAGCAGTGGGCTCATGATGTTATCACTTGTCCCCACAAACCCTGTAACACCAGCAGAGGCTCTGGACACCACAGGCTGATCTATCACGCTAATACTGTCTTCCTTCAAAATATCGGTTATAGATCTTAGATGCATATTGTATGAACTGATGTGTTCTAATAACTCAGGCAGTAATGTATGTCAGAGTTTCCCTGCCACTGAATGCATGAAGCGGGTCATTTGCCCAGGCTGCTATTTTAATTTGATTTTTCTTTATTTATTGCATGAAAATGGCTCAGAAGAATCATTTGAAACTTGAATGAAATCCCTTTTTTATCCTCTGAAAAATATTTCTAAAAGCTGCTACTTTGACTGAGGAACATGTATTTTTATGTATGTATGTATGTAGTTATTTATTTATGGTGAGGAAGCAGACTCAATTTTAAATGCTTTTTAAAACTGATACATTTTTATTTATTTTATACATATAAGTTTTTTACATTTTAAAAATTTCTTTATGTCTATTTATTATTTTTGTTTCATTTTTGCAAGTTTTTCTTCTCCTTTTTATTACTTTTGCCCTGTAAAAAGAAAACCTTTTTTTTTACGTTGGTATTTTTTTTTTCTTAGACAAGGCTACACTGTCGACATAAAAAAAGAAATAAAGGAAATTAAAAAAAGCCCTGTTTATGGGCTTGTGGAGGCCAAAGGGTTAAAGATACTGAACACAAGCATTGAGTATGGTTTATATGAGAATGTCAGCATGTACATCACCTAGTTCAGCTGAATGCAGATAAAAGCTGATGCTTCTCCTTGATTAAATCTAGATCGATCACAAGGCAACTTCAGGCTACAGAAACATCATCACGTGCATCAGAGGTGAGCTGCGCTGGCTGGACAAGCTAGTGCAGGTGACATGTGTCATGTGGGACCTCGCCCTGGCCTCAGAGCTGCCAGAGCTCAGGTCACGTCTAAAGCCGGAAACTGAATTCCTTCCCTCCCTGGTTGCCCAGTCGTCAGAGGGTACCGGCCGGTCAGGAGGAGAAGACAAACAGCCCTCCCTCTTTGATTAGTTTGCTGGTGCTGTTTCACCCTCAGTCAAATAACAGTGTTTAGGTCAGCTCTAGTAGCCTTTGAAGTGCTCGTCTCCCACCCCATTAAAACCACAGGCTCAGTGCAGGCTGCTCCACTGGATTCTGTTTGTGCCACTCTTTGTTGAGCTATGCCTGCTCTGCATGTGTGTGTGTGTGTGTGTGTGTGTGTGTGTGTGAGAGAGAGAGAGAGAGAGAGAGAGAGAGAGAGAGAGAGAGAGATTTTTAAACTGATACATTGGGCCCATTCTGGCCTTTAATCAAAAATTATTTATTGGCCTGGCGGTGTCCTCCATCCTCTGATATGATGGACATGATTTTGCATGTTGATTGTATAATACTACACTGGCTGATTATGTATTTTTTAACCTGAGCTGAATCCACTGATTGTTCCATCCTTCTTACATTTCAGAGGAGAGTGACTTCTTTATCAAGTGGCAAAATTGGTAGCTGCAATCCAAAAAATATCAATATCGGTCTCTAAAAACCCATAATGGGCAAACCCTAGTAACATGCTTCTATGTTTACTACAAATCTCATCCCAAAACATTTGATAGGTTGATGGTTATTATCAGTATAGTGCAAATATTTCCATTAATTTAACTATTCAGATTGTCCATCTCTGATCTGATACAGTTTGACTGATAAAATACTTGTAGAATTGATCAATATGACACTGGTGTCTACGGAAAGACCTTAATCTGAATTTTCATCATCAGATTCCACACAGCTATGCATCAACATGTTTTATCATCATTATTATCATTACTACTGCTGTTTTTTTTTCACCATAACAAAAATAAAATTCTGAATACTGAATGCCTTTAAAATTTTGGTTGCTTGCAATGATTATACATGATACTGAATGATTTTGTTTTTTTACAGCTTAATTATAATTTGAGCTGTCATCTCCAGGACCTTTTGCACATAACAGCCATTGGGCCAGAGAGTGCATTACCATTCGCCATTTAAAAAAAGCATGTTAAATTTATTGCATCCAACCAGCATTCAGCTCCATGTTGATTAGTCCACGAAATTGAGGGGCACAGCACTTTTTAATAACGCCAGCATTTTGTGTTTGCCGTTGTGCAGCAACTCCAGCTGTAGCTTTGCCATAAGATGACTCGATGGCCACTGAAATTAAGATGGTCGACCTCAAGTGGTGGCTGGTCTAATTGCGTTTTACAAAACCCACATGGGTGGTTTCGATTATGGTAAGCGTTTCGGGCCACCACAGAAGGGTTTTAAAAAGCTAATAGAGAATTTCCTGTCTTGTGTCTTAGCACTGTAATTGTAGTCAGACCAAGAGATGGTCCTTCGACTGTCAGCCACATCTTAGAACGTCTTGCTCCTACCAACGTTTACGACGATGGGTGGATGGAGCCGGAATCACTATGTAATGAACCCATGTGCTGCAAGCCCTTGTAATTACAATGTAGCGCTGTGTGGCCAGCTGGCTTTGTGATTCTCCAAGCAAAAAAACACACTTTGAAAATGATCCTCAGAAAGAAAGGTACATTTATTGCAATCATGGGATTAAATCAAATTAGAAGTGACTCATCCTGCTGCTGTAACAGCTGTGATAGAGATCGTAGCTGCAAAATGATTCAGCAACGAGTTTCCCACTTGTTTTGATGTAAATCAGAGCAGTTAATGCTTCAGTCTGACTTGCATCAATTTGACCCTCATGGACCTATTTACATTCAGTCTACTACCATCTCATTCGTGGTTTTCCTAGTCCATAAACATGCTGTAGTATTACAAGCATAGTTCATCAAGTACAGCAAAATGGCTTACATCTGAAGCACCCATTGAGATTCAGTGCGAGGATAAACTTCAAAATACTCCTTTGAGGGCAGCAGCACCAAAGTATTAGTCTGAAGTCCATCAGTGAGCATAGGGCTTGCTAGAATATTCGCATGGGACCTATTAACATTTATTAGTGTATGCTAAAGGCTCATTTATACTCAGCGTTAAATACAGATACGAATTTCAAAATACAGATACGATTTTAAAAATTGATATCGTTAGAGAAAATAATTCTCTGCCCTCATGTCATGATGTGTTTAACGACCTCACAGACCACCGCCATCTACAACCTCCTCCACCGTCGCCATGTCTGTTGTCAGAACCTTTAGACTCTGAGCTGCCCCCTAGTGGATTTATTGCTTAACATCCATGCGAATGTAAAGGACGCAAGGAAGTATGTGGGCAGTGACAGTTACATTGTTTCATACGGACATATTTATTTTTGTACGTAAAGGGAGCATACACGAGCCTTAAGCATTAGCATGCAATCTGCTATGACTCATTTTACCTGAGAGTTGAAACGGAACACGAAATACCCCGGGACAATCTCCTAAAAGCTTGTTTCTGAGTTATATTGAAGTCACAAACTCCTAAATCAGAATCAGGTCAGTTTGATACATTTAGGAGTCATGCTGTGTTCAAAATGTCCTGGGGACTGGGAGAAATCCCAGGCCCCATCAGGAAGAGGACTCTCAAACTTTCCTTCCCTCCAGCAAGTTCCTGGCTACAACAAAACCTTCTGTTGGAGCCAATACAGACTCTTTTGGTGTCTTTTTTGAAGGATTTGTTTAAATTGTTGGGGGATTAGTATGTCATGCCACAACATGTTGGTGATGGGTCACTTGTTTGGATCGTGGGAGATGTCATGGTGCCTACCACAAAATAATACAGACGAACACCGTTAAGTGACACAAACAACAGATTCTAAATACTGCACAAGCACTAACACAGCTAAGGAACCAACATGCTGCAATCTACGACTACAGCAAGGCAGAGGAAACAAAGGATGAACTAAAGGTATGCATGTCAGGAGCACATTTTAGCATTCCCTTCTCCACCGTGGCAATCAGTGTTGGACCAGTTAGTCACCAAACCTTCTGGCAGGTGAAAACTGTAAACAAATACACACGCTGTAATATTTTATTTGATTGCTCAATTTCATTTTGTGCACCAACATTGTTAAATGTTAAATGTGGGGTAAAGTGTTTATAACTTATAGTGACCAACGAACATGATAAAAAATGACCGTCTGCTTTCTCTCTCCTTATCAGTGTTGTTTAGTTCACTCACAACTCCGCCATTTTCAGTTTCAGCAGCAGAAATCAGCAGTATAAGTTGTGTTTGCTTGCAAGGGGGTATGTTTGTTCTTTTATTTTCCCAGGTGGAGCTCTCAAACGCTCCCAGTGGGACCTGGGAAGTTTAAACTGGGCACTTCCCAGCTCTCAGGATGCCTTGAGTGCAAGGCTGTTGTGTGATTTCTTTTTCCCCCCTGACTGACTTTCCCTGAGCTAACTGACTTACATTCATTCTCTACATCCTTTCCATTTAATCTTAGCCATACCACCTAACCCTATTCCCTAACCTTAGCGAATAAGCCTAAATGACCACTCAAAATGTAAAAAAATACTTCACCATCCTTGGGAAAAAAAAAGAGTCATAGTGTGGGAGTTACAACATTTCTGAAGACATGCATGAAGTGGTTGCAGGCTAAGGTGCAAACACGCGCACACACACACACACACACACACACACACACACACACACACACACACACACACAGACACACACACACAC
>OMLB01014577.1:8226-18387 GCA_900302555.1 Myripristis jacobus
TTTCGCAAATCACCTGTAAAGAATGACAAGCACGACTAAATGCGCTGCCAAGTAAACAGCGCCACGGTGCACCATCACTGTTTGCAGGCATTTAAATTAGGTCATTTAAAGAGAATTGGTGGTAATGGAAATGCATTTATAATGAGTGTCACGCCCAGACTTTCCCATCATCATCATGGCAGCTGTGATTGTAGCCAGGCGTCAGCACTGTCAAGCCAGACACACTCGAGAGCAGATATATCAAAGGAGAATATCACTTTTTGATTTAACCGAGACCAAAGTTATTCACAGATACGGGTTGCCAGGTCAAATAAATGATGATACTGTCCTGCCTGTTGTGTTCTTGGCACAAAGGCAGCATTTATACTTTGCCACATGCCTAATGGTAATCAGACACACAAAAAGGGCACATTTCACTCTGCTGCAAAACTTTATGGGCCTGTTTGCACTATATCATTGACACAATATCTTTTGTGATCAGACCTGAAGAGGGGGTAGATAGCAGCTGCAAGTGATGTGCAATTCATGGTGCTATCTGCAGCCACAATCCATTCTTTGTGAATTTGCCCCAGAGTGCATTGTGCTACATTTCATGATTTTTTCAGTGAGTTTGCACTGCGAGAAGCTCAGCTAAACAGTCGGAAGTCCACTTAATTCATGACCTGAGAGAAATGTTTGCCATAGTTATCTTGTTTGTGGGCCCGGAAAAGTTGTCTGTAGCTGAACTTTTTTTTTGGCGATGCTGCTCGTTAGCAGACACTCGCAAGTTCGCGCTACAGTGCAGTGCCGTTATTCTACCGTTGCTACAGCAGTTTGCTATCGGAAACCAGCCAGCGGCTTGTAGCGCAGCCTGAATACATATAAGTGTGTTGTACAATCATTCAGCTGTGTGTGTGTGTGTGTGTGTGTGTCTTTTCAGAGAGTTGAGGAGCAATGCCCTCCCATGCCTCATGCCTGTACCTGCTCACAGGAGAGCAAGGGACCTCCAGGACCCTCTGGACCCCCTGTAAGATCATTCATTCATTCATTCATTCATTCACTCTCTTACTCTCTCACACAAGCAACTTTGTCACTCACTTTTTCTTTATTTACATCTGTCTGTATTTCTAGAGGACTACAAGGCAATCTTCAGACCTCCTTTCTCTCCAGCTATTTATATTCTTCTCTCCCTCTTTTTCTTCTTTGTCATTTATTAAATCTTAATTCCTTAATGTATTCCTTCCTTGACTTTTGCATTTACATTTTTCCGCATTCCTTTATTTACATACTCTCTCATTTGTACTCTAAAGACTATTATTAAGAAGTTAATGTCAAAAAAATGTATTTGACTGATGAAATACTGGATGCTGCTGTTGAATTGTGTAACCCAGCAGCTGAGAAAGTCAGTCCCTGGCTCTGAAACTTATTACTGGATATTACTGAAGTTAGGTAGCCACTTATAAAATAACATGTAATCATCCACTGACCGCAGTTTTTGACAAAGTTGATATACTCTTCTGGAATGCAGCGCCTGAAATGAGAAAAAAAATAAAATAAAATTCCCAGATCTTTTGGGCTTATGGTGGGCTGGCAGTGGTATTATGCCAGAGAGACGAGCTTGCAGCGCCGCTGAATTCATCTCACGCAGCAGCAGGCAAAACCTGATATGGGCTGCAAGATGAGAGCAAATAAATGAGCACATTTAAGGCCAGACGCCTTTAGACGTCTATATTCTCCGTTTCCCCCCCTCTTTACCCTTTGTGTCTCTGTCCTCCACCCTCTTTTCCCTTCCATTCTCCCTTTACCTCCTTCTGCCTCTCACCCCTCTATTTATCTGTCTTTTTTCCTCTTTCTCTTAAGCTCTCCCCAACCCCTTTTTCACCGCTCATGGCTGCTAAGGGAAGGGGAGGGGTGTGCATCAACACTGGTATGGTTTGAGAAATTAATTATATGGCAATTCCATTTATCACAGCCGATTAGAGTCCCCACTCTTCCTCCCTGTCCGACTGGCCAGATCCACTTACTCATCCATAGGGTTGTTTTGTATCGACCGCAGGCCTCCTTCCTAATGTTCTTTGTCTTCGCCTGCCTCTCAACACTTTTTGTTTTGTTTTATTTTATTTTACCTTTTTCCCCGTGGAGTGCAGACCTAAAGGGCAGCGATAGCTCCTCCACCACGCAGGCTCTCCACCTGAACAAATCATTTAATCCATTATGAAATCTTAAAATCATATTTTTCCTTATAATTATGATTTTTCTTACAGCTCCACCTGTTTCCAATACAAATCAAATTGTTTCAAGAATTATTTTGATTGTAGTGGAGCCGCAGTTCAAGACGCTTGTTTGAAGTAAATTCTCAGACCCGGTGGTTCATGTAGGAAGCAACATTTTCAGACTGATTATGAGACCAAATTGCTTGTTTACAGAATATTTTGGCCGTTCTCTCTTTCTTTGGCTTCATCTTTCATTTTCTCAGTCTTTCGTCTTCCCTCTGTCTCTTCCATGTCCTACTCACTGTTTTAGTCTTTCCTTCCCTTCCCTCTCTCTCTCTCTCTCTCTCTCTCTCTCTCTCCATATCAAAGGCCAATAGCCATAAAGCGTTAGACTTCTTCTTTTTCAGTTTCTTTCAGTCTCATTTTCTGTGTATTTCCTCCACTCCATCCCCATACCCAAATGTCTTGCTCTGTCTCTCTTTTTATCTCTTTATACCTCCGTCACCGTGCCTGTCTCTCTGTCTTTGTGTTTCTCTTTCTGTCAATGTGTGTCTGTCCCTCCAGCAGTCATTGGGGTTTTAAAATCGCATTTTAACTGCAGTAGATGGACGTAGATGAATGGCTTAATGTAGAAATCATAGCCACTACTGTGCTGAAAATGTATGCTGTTGTCAGTGGGGAATTTGAGGGAGCATGAGGAGGGAATGGCATTCCCCTTGTTCACACAATATAATGGCTGTTAACACCATAAATGCACTGTATCCCCTGTGGAAGATAAGCTTCCCACAGACAAGAAAACATTAAAAATCCTAACAGACTGTGAAAACAGAAAGTTTCACTGTAAACAATTCAGTGGGCGGATACAAGAGTCAGTTGTAATGCCGCTGCAAAGTTGCTCACACTCCGTGGTAAAGCGAGGAGCTCGGATCGAATGAATTAAATGGCTGGATCCATTGGGATCTATAATGCAGTCTCTAAACACTCGCAATTCTGTCATTAAAAGACAACTGGAAGACAAAACTGAGCTGGAAAGCCAAGAATTATGATACCAGAGCACAGTCTTAGCCATCTGATTATAGAATTTGAGTCTCAGCAGGAACAGTCATCAAAAAGCTACCTTTTTTTTTTTTTTTTTGCCTTTTTTGCCTTTTTTTTAAGCATTGAACAGTTTTGTGCACAACAAATGAATGCCTGTACTGTATTTGTGCATCTGCACAGACTAGACAGTGTTTAGGCAAACACAGGCAAAGGCAGATCATTTTGAATGCCACAGTAGCCCACTCTCCACTCATTCATTGTCAGACTTGTGTCTTTGTCTGTCTCACAGCAGGAGTCCCACCACTTTCAGAAAGCTTTGAGTCATAAAGACGTGAAATAACATGGATGGCTATCTGTACCAACTGAGTTAGCACTGCTCAATACTGAAAATCACTCAGCAATCAATCTAGCATTTAGAAAAATAAGACATCCCCTCCTCTTCGCCCCCGTCTGTTAACTTTGAATTGTTCCCACACTATTCAAGTGTGCTTTCGGTGAAAAGTAGCAATTTTCCTTTGGCCTCAAACAGCTCAGTTAAAATGATAAACAAGTGAACATGTGATGCAAGGTAAGGATAGCAACTTTATTACATTTGAACACAGGAAAAATATATAGATAGCTATGATTAAATTTCTTGTGTTTTTTATAACTCGCAAATGATTCAAGCTCCGCTTTACCAGAATGACAGTTTATTCCTCTGGTTTGCTTCTTCCTGTTTGTTATATTTGTCAGTGATTATCCCAAAAGACACACTGAAAGGAAAGGACAAAAAAAAGATTAGGATTGACTTCTCTGTGATTTCACATCTGTGTGTCTTCTCTCTCATTCCTCTTCCTCCTCCTCCTCCCTGCGACCATCCCTCCTGTCCCCTCTGGCCATATAGGAACTACCTAGCCGCCCCCCCGTTCCCAGGAGGGACCTATTAAAGCAAACACAGGAAGACGACATATCCCACACGGGCCAATGAGTAGCAGATGTGTGTAGCTTACCCCTGTGAAACCTGAAGGGTCAAGCCGAGGTTTACAACTCCCATAATCCTGCTGTCTGCGTCAACTGTAGTTACAGTTTCAGTCAAATAAAGCGCAGAGAGGTGTGGGTTGGTTTGCAGCACAGATCAGCATCAGTGTGTATTCATCATATTCATAATCCGTCCATATCAGTGACCTGTGGAATTCCAATTTCATGATGTTTTTTTGAAGGCAGTTCCAGTCGTCTTAGTACGTTGCTTTGATTCGAAACAATGGGAAAAGTGAGAGAGCTGGCGGGGGAATTTCACAGTTCTTAACCATTACCCCATTTCTAGGCACACATTTGCAGACATTTATTAAGTCCAGTTAACTGTTTTACTGTGTTGTTTTGGTCTGTCTTCCAGGGCGGCCCAGGCATCAGAGGAGCCAGAGGAGATAGGGGAGAGCCAGGGGTGACGGTCAGTAAAATTCCCTTTGTTGTACCGCAAAACCTCCGACAGATAGTGGCTCTGTCCACACTCGAGCTAAATACTGTTGTTGCTCCTAATTTTATTGCTTAATTCAGTCAAATTCATACTCAGCAGGATTCTTAACGACAGCGACAACTAGTCGCACCGAGTCCTGAGTGAAACAGCGACAACTGAAGCTGACTCTGGTTATTATGTAAATTAGCCAGGCTTCGTGTGTATGGAATGGAACAGAAGTTGATCACTTGTAGTTGATTATCAGTGATATAACTTGCAATGTTTTCTGAGGAAGTAAATGTTGGCATCAAGACATTGTCAGGTAGCATTGTGGCACACCCAGAGATCATGTTTGCAGCTGTCCGATGTTTGAAATGCATGATTTATACCTACAGCAAATACATGCACACTTTCTCAAGATACATGTGTGTGCTATCAGCAGAGATGATCGACTTATTAGTAGTTTGTTGTCAAGGGCTGCTCACGGCCTAAAGATAGGAAGATAGGGAGGTGGTTAACAGTCCTAGTGGCGTTCCTGATTACATGCAGACCAAGAGGCATGTGATTGAGAAAATACGAATGTTTTTTTGGTTGAAACCTCAGTCGGTCCGAACAAACAAATAACGTCCCATCTACTACAACTGATTTTTAGTAGCTGGGCAGGTATAGAACAAGTTGCAGACTCAAAGCCCATCCTAACAGTATTCATGACTCAAACAGTACCACCAGCCAACAAGAAACAGGAGAGGAAAGGATTTGTGTGTCTATCACTCATCCTAACAGCATGGACACAGAAAGAGACTCCAGCGAATAACTTCAGCTGCTGAGCTGCTGAAGGGAGCTGATGACTCTCAAACAGTTTCTATTAGGCATTGTTCACGTGGCTGCAGGGGTTGTGATCCCCGAGGGACCCATGAGGTAATAACGCAAGATGAGGACCGCCCACTGGATGGCTAAACACAGTCAGAAAAAGCGAGATGTCAACAGTGCATCCTAAATATGTACAGAGCAGGACGGTCCACACCCCTGCCTCCTGGGACAGGACACTCCCCCGTCCTCTGTTCAGTGTGTAGGAATAGCCCCCAGCAGCCCAGTGGTGCTGCTGCATCCACTAGACTGGATCTAAGGCAGTTGTGGA
Organism: Myripristis jacobus; assembly: GCA_900302555.1. Lineage (NCBI taxonomy): Eukaryota > Metazoa > Chordata > Actinopteri > Holocentriformes > Holocentridae > Myripristis > Myripristis jacobus. Next base: position 14,027 of record OMLB01014577.1, read on the forward strand.
GATGGTGTGGAAACTATAGGAGCGGTCTGCAGCGCCAAAAAAACTACTTCAGCTCCCTTTTGGCTTTGGATCCAAGGCACGCTGTGAATTCGGCTGTTTCATCCACCTGTCTTTAACACACACCGTTCAAGCAAATGAAAAGCATGGAATATTATCGGGAGATTTAGTGTGCAGTTTGCATCGGCTGCAGTTTTACTGTGGCGGTCCGTTCCAAACATTTACAAACAATCCGGCAGCGGCAGGCGGGCCTGGTGGTGTTGGAAGTTTCTCAGTGCTAGTAACGAGTGCCCATAAGTCAATTTTGATACTAGCTGGAGAAAAATACGCTTTAAGGCCTTGCCATAGTACATTGCATGAGGTAGCGGGGATCCTGCAACTTCTGCACAGGGTTGTCAGTCAAGAAAATAATGTTGTTTTTCTTAATTACCATAGCTCCTGCTTTGATTTCTTTGAAGGACGGTGTATCACGTACAGAGCCCGGCCCACCCAGAACTTGGAGCTTAGCAAATTTTTAAGAATTACCTCCTGAAACAAAGACAGGATACAGCCATGGAAGGCCTGTAAATAAAGACCATGTGTGAGAAGGGTGCAATTGTGTTGTTTTTGGAGTGTGGCAGTGTTTTATGTCCTTTTGGCACATAGGCAACCCCACACATGGATACACACACATACATCTCCAGCTCCTTGCACGCACACACGAATGCATGCATATATACACTAATACACTAATACAGACCTGCCAGCTCACATTTGCCGTAGCTCAACAGTCTCGGCAAGGCGCAGCTTTCTTAGCAGTAAAGTAGAAGAAAATCTCGGCCAAGTTTATTTGAACAGTTGGTGTCTGAGGTATAGGCCCAAGTTGCTGCGCAGATTTACACTCATTTATTTCCACTAATCCATTTACAGAGGGCGAATTATTTTTTAAAGTACAAACAGTTGTAGTTTAGTAGTTTAGACATAGATTGCGCAGCTTTTCAAATAAACCTCCAACTAATTTTGTCTTCAGTCACCTGTGTGTTTTGGATTTCAGTGACATTTTAGAACATGAGCTGTAAATTTCACTAAAATATAAAACACACATTATACCATTTCAACCCGTTTTTTCCATATTGCATTTGTGTGTTTATGATCTCTTTTGATTATTTACATGTGTCAGTGAGGTATGAGTCTTGTCACTGAACAGTTTAACGGTAAAACAATAAACACAGCAGGGATGAAGGTTAGTACACCAGCCGACAGGTTCAGTGACTCCGTGTCATGCGCCAGGAGTCCCTCCTCTTCTGCTCCTACACATGGATCAAATGAGCCACCATACTGACACATCCTGATTATAGATGGACAAGTGTCTAAACTCATTTCCTGGAGTAGATCCGATTATGGAAACAGCCAATGGTAGCAACTGCCCCCCAGCATGCAGTAATGAGGGTTACCTGGGTTTGTAGGTTTAACTTGATAGATGTTTGGTGCCTTGATTACGTCCAGCCCCCAAGGCAGTGGAGCGCTGTCCATCTGTATTCTGCAGCCACATTTTGTACGTGGTTGTTTTACACTGAAGGTTTTAACCATCGCGTGCAGTTAACACGTTCGTATTTCATTTGTTGTGATTCTGCATGGCTGCTACCTTGGCTAGCTCTTGTTTGCACAAGATATATTTAATCTCAACAGGATTTCCTGGTAAAATTAAGGTAAAATAAAAATAAATTTAAAAAATAACTTAAAGAGTACTGACTCTTCCCATTCCCAGTTTTTTTCATTACTATAAATACGGAGGGATTGGTATAGATGGTGTAAAGTTTTCACAGTGACTCGTGTATGTCATGACTACACACCAGAGGTCTCACTAAATGATCTGTTTTGTTGTCCTGACAGGGACCTCAGGGGCCAGTGGGAGAAAGTGGCCCTCCTGGACCCCAAGGCCCCCCTGGTCCTCAGGGGCCCAGTGGACTCTCTATACAGGGACCCCCGGTAAGCATGAGCTCACGTGTGTGTCTGTCTGTGCATGCTCGTGTTTGTCTACTGTGTGTATGTCTTTGTTTGCTGAAAGAGTATCAGTGCAGAGCAGTGGCCACAGTTTCATACAACATTTCTACAGTTAATTATTTAAGGAAGCAAAGGAAATTTCTGCCATTACTTGAGAAAATGGGGAACGAAAATAAGTGTAGTTTGGCTGAATTTCCTCCAAAATACAAACAACTGCAGTCCTAATGTTTCTGAGGAATGTAGTTATGATATTATGTCACAAGAAAAATGTTTTTAGAAACTCAAGCTTCATCAGAACCATATCTGGGACCGAAAACAGAGACAGATGTGGAACCAAAACTAAAATTACTCCCGAGCATGACTGCTGTATTAAATTACAGAGGAAACACAGTCACACAATGCGTATTGTTTGCCGTTTTGCTCCCACCTGTGCGCAACAAGATTGCAAAGGGTGCGCAATTAGGAATGGACTTAGTATTGAGCTGTCAAGTAACTGCCAAAATAAATTGACAAATGTTGACATATCCCTCAAATAGACTTCCAGACAGCTGCAGGTTCTCTGCCAAGGCACGCTGAAGCTGTTCAGGGGCCCTGTGGTGGCCCAGCATCTTATTAAGACAACTGATGTGGGTTTTTCCATTACCTTCGTAGCTATCTGAATGGCTGCAGGTCCAGCTGAGTTGTAATGACATTGCCCGTTTGTGTTGCAGGGTGCTGCTGGAGAGAAGGGAGACAGAGGAGAGATTGGTCTGCCAGGACCGATGGTAAGACAGCCTTTCACCCAGAAGTCACCTCTGCATCCTGCCGTCATGTCATCAGCTTTGCTCACAGAGAAAAATGCCTCCACTGATTACACACTAACAAGATTCAGAGGTGATATGTGTGTGCTGGGAGTGGTGTGAGCGTCATTCCTGTGAATCATCCTGTTTGTCTGAAGATTCGAGTCTGGCTCGAATACATATGATTATGTATCATCATCTTCCTCTCTCTCTCTCTTTCTATTTTCTCTTCATATACTGCCAAGGAACATGCCAGAAAAAAAAGATGTACATAAATTTGAAACAGGCATCGCTGAAACCTTAACTAGATTAACTAGTTTCCAGTCACTGTTGTGTTTTGGTTAAGGAAACTGATCCCTAAAACATCACCATCATTAAAATGGTGAGTGTATTGATCTGTGTGTGTGTGTGTGTGTGTGTGTGTGTGTGTATCTGTGTGTGTGTAGGTGCAGATGTGTTTTATGCTGTGAATATTTGTATTGATATGTGTGTCTGTGTATGTGCAGCACGTCTGTGGAATATAAATGTATTACAGTCAATGTAATAACACAGCCAGCTATGACCAGCTGTGTACGCATGGATTGTTTGTGTGTGTGTGTGTGTGTGTGTGTGTGTGTGTGTGCGTGCGTGCGCGCAAATGGTGTATATGTGTGGAGAATCTGAATGTGTCCTATGGCCATAATTGCTGAGGTGCAATGGCTCTACAGGCCCAGAGAATTTATTTATTTATTTATTTGTTTATTTTCTGTCCTCTAAAGGCGAAGTGCAGTAAGTTTATTCCATGCTGTGTTATTTATCTTGTGTATTGTGAATATTTTGACTTCCTATACTGATATAATTTTGCACAGTCAAAATAGATAGTACAAACTACAAACATGAGCAGTATCTGTTTCCCTTGGCATTTAAACCTGTTCAGATAGTTTATTGTCTGCTCGGGTCCTCTAAGACAGCTATTCTCAGCCTGGACCTCCAGAAAATATTATTTCATTAACTAGAAGTTATTCCAATGAGAGAATGGATAAGAACATCTATTCGGTTAATAGTCAGGACCGAAAATTGAAAAAGCCCCTTAGAAAACAGCATGGTAGGCATTTTTGAGGAAAAGCACTTTATCTGTTGTTTCTGTATGATTGTTTAGTGCTGAATCCATTGCTGCCGTATGCCAAGCTGTAAAAGTTACCGTTTAGTCATAATTATTGATTAATTGGCATAATTATTGATTAGTCGCCCAAAGTTAGAAATGGCTATCAGTTCCCTATTTGTCAATATTCTATATATGATTGTTTGGTATCATTGTAAAGGGGACCTTCTCAGCTTTCATTCAAGCCCATAAGTGTCTCTTTCTGACAAACACAGAGGTCACATGACCTCCTTAAACCATAAATTACACACATTTTCCCTCATTTTTCGCCTAAACTATATAGTTTCTTTTATCCCTGTGGGATCAAGGGATATCAAAAACCCAAAAGACAACAACCACAATACCTAATGGACTTTGAGGATTCAGAAAATGTATGATATACCCATACTATTTCTTTGTGAGAGGTTATTGTGAGCCTTAAAATAGCAGTAACCGACTCAGGCCCATTCACCTCCATTCAT
>OMLB01014579.1:0-10255 GCA_900302555.1 Myripristis jacobus
AAAGTTAACATATGTGCCAGGGCTGTTTGTTGCCATTTTCTCTTTAAAATTGACATTGTGCGTCACTGCTCTTTTGGAATCGTTCCTGTCCAGATATTCAGGCAAACAAACATTACAATATTGTGGTCATTTGAAAACATTCATTAATGTCGGTCAGCTGCTGAAATTGTTGGATAACCTATCACTTATGGCAGCACGGTAATGTCCTCTGCATATTGTCTCCCTTTCATTCCACTTCTCTCACACACACACACACACACACACACACACACACACACACACACACACACACTGGACAGACAGCCTGCTCTGCAGTTCCTGTTCACCACCCACATGTCCCAGGCACGCCCAGGCAGAGGTCAGCACTCAACTGAGTGCACCCTTCTACTTTCAGTTGTTTTTTCATAAAGGATTGTTCAAGTTTTTAAGCTCTCACCTTCTCTTTCCAGGTTTAAAGCCACCCTGTGGCTGAGTGAGGTTCATCCTCTGTCACTGGCTGAGCAGGTGACACCCATCATCGACCTTATGGCCATCTCCAATGCCCACTTTGCCAAGCTGCGGGACTTCATCACCCTGCGCCTGCCTCCGGGTTTCCCTGTCAAGATAGGTTGGTGTGGGGGATCAAACAGTGTCCCTGTGTGTGGCCAGCAGGGCCGTGTAGTAAGATGTTAGGGTAACTCCCCTTTAACTTGGGTTCAAAGGCCCTGTTTCTGCCCTGTCGAAGTGTCTTCAACACAGAATCACTACCAGCTCCAGTGGTGCTATCATGCACTTGTCTACGAGGATCCATATCACAAGTCAGATTATTATTAATTATAGTATTGATATGTTAAAGCTATAGTATGGAGATTTTACATATAAATTTGTTACGCCCCTAGGTGTTCAGAAGCATTAACAGAATCATGACCATCTGCACTCAGCTGCATTTGTTCTCTGCTGAAGCATGAAGCAGGTAGTTACCTGGCTCAGTCCATGCCTCCTGCCTGAATGAACTGTCTCTGCCCTCCAGAGATTCCCCTGTTCCATGTGTTGAATGCCAGAGTGACCTTCAGTAACCTTTGTGGCTGCGATGAGCCTGTCAGCTCTGTTACAGTACACACACCAGAGGGCTCTGCAGAGGCTGGTAACTATCTACTCTCTCACTCACACACACACACACACACATACACACACACACACACATTATGAACTTTTGAAAGGGCCATTAATTGATTCATGTCTTTTATCAGCCTTAACAGCAGTGAAGCCATTGTAATGACATTAACAGGTCTCTGGTATTATGCACAGTGGCATGTAATTGACTGAAATCTAAAAGCCACATTTTCAGAATAGAAAAAGTAAACTCACTGATCAGTGCAGAGATGAAACAGAACTTCCTCACGAAGAGGTAATATATTGCCATGCGGTTTTTCATACATCTTCTGACACACAAACTTGGACATCCTTGTCCAGGCGAACCAAGCAAGGTTGATAGGTTGATCAAACCTTGGCCCGTATCCAAGTGGAATTCTGCTGACCCCACTGATCACCAGAGCCATCTACGTGTAGTTAGCAGAGAAAGGGTTGCTCTTCTTCTGCTTGATCCCATAATGCCTAGGGTTCTGTAGGCCTTGCTGAGGGAATGAGTTGCAAACCCCCGACTGCCCACCTCCACTGGCTGGTCCTCCACCTGCTCCTCAGCTAGCTTCAGTAACATGAGCTATCTTGTGGCCTCAGACCAAGATGATGTCTGGTCTTCATGAGGATTGGATGATATGTGGTGGAATTTTCAGCTGCCTCTCCAGGTCGACTGTCGTCACCCAGTCCAACAGAGCAGGTTCTTGGACCTTTTCTCCAGCAGCTCTCCCTTCTTGACAAACACAGTTGCCCTGGATGTAGCGTGTACATATCTACTGTCGCCGATCCCCTTTCTGATTGGCTCAACTATGATCATGAGGGCCTGGTCGTGTCTCCAGCGATAGCGCCACTTGCCTCGTGCCTTGGAGCAGCTGCTCAGGATGTGTTGACGGTCCCTGTCTTGGAAAACAGGATGCATGTGGGTGTTTCTACTTTGTTCCATGTGAGTTGGCTGGATGAGCTGGGGAGGACTTCATAGACCCCGAGTCAAGAATTTGACGCTTTGAGGTTATACTTCAAGTGGAACCAGTGTGGCAGCTAAAAACCCACTATACCCCTTAAAAAGAGATTTCTCCTGCCTTAGCCTGCTGTGTGCCCTGCTTGAAGCAGACACACAAAATTAATTTTTCTAACACCAACGATGCAAGACCCTGCCTAAAATCCCTGGTTAGCAAGGTATGCACTGCTAAGTAAGCAATAGGAGCCGCAATGCAAGGGAGAGTGTCTTCTCTTTGGAGGTGTTGTAGCTTCCTTGGGTTCTTAGTTCAGAAGATTTGGTTTTGACTGCCATTGTATAATACCACAACACTAAAGCTGCTTTGTAATTTGTTTTTAGCTTGAGAACAAGCTATTTGGCCAGACGATGAGTTTATGAAAACTAGACGTTTTAGCAAAATTGCTGAGTCATTAGTGTTGATCAGTAACCAGCCACCATCTGAAATATGATCATGTGATGCTGTTGAGCAGGGAAGGTCTTTGGCTTGCAGACACAGTAATGCTCTAACCCCTCTCCCCTCAGGTCAGTCTCCCCCTCCCTTCCAGTGTGAGGTGGACCCCTCTGTGTTTGAGCCCCCACCGGACTACACCACGCTTGGTCCGGGCCGCAGCGAGCCAATGAGGGATGAGGATGACAACCTTCTGCAGTTTGCCATCCAGCAGAGCCTCTTGGACGCCGGCACAGAGAGCGACCAGGTCAGAACAAGGCCTGTCAAAACCAGTTTTTAACAACTCGGGTTTGGGACGAGTGCTTCATAATGAGTCTGCCTACGAGAAAGCGTGTTTTAGATTTCAGGTCGTGAAAAGGACTGTTTCTTCTTAAACATAGTCTATGCTTGCATAGACTATGTTCAATATATTTATCGTATTATGATCAATCTTGAAGGGATGACAAACCCATTGAGAAACATGGATTTTCTTAATTGGTAATATTCTTGATTACAGTCTTTATCATCCACCAAGTTCCTAAAGGCAATAACGGTAACAAAATGGAGTTTTAGGGACTGCATTTTCTACAGTAATCCATTCCAGCAGGGCTAGCTGGGCTTTAGTTCCCCTTGAAGGGTAACTATAGGAACAGCTGCAAGTTTTACTAGCACTTCAGCAATAAGCAAAACACTGGATCGCTCCACTCCTGCATGTAAAAAGTAATTTAAATTAAACATCACATACTTCAGGTTACCATCCTTTTAAGATGACGATTAGCCTTTTTTCTCTTGGCAACAAAGTGTCCCATCAGTGTTGTTCCCATCCCATATGAAGCCAGTTGTCTCCCATGTAGGTGACCATCTGGGAGGCCCTAACCAACAGCCGCCCAGTCCCTCAGTCTCCACTGTATGAAGAAGACTCTCAGCTGGAGAGGTGAGCTGGCCTGACTTCTGCCTGTTTTAATCGGTCAGGGTTCAACATATAAATCTTCAAGCACTCACTCTCTGTTGCCTTGAATCCCTGATGAAGAATATTTCATGCACAAGCCTTCAAAGGCTCTCTGGAAGAGAGAGACAACTGAGGACTTGGATTATATTTCATGACGAGTGCGAGCTTTTAAACAAAATTTATAATTTACTTTAAGTTGATCTTATATCATTGCTGTTGTAAAAGCATGGAACCTCTTTTCTCCCACACTCAATCAGAAATGGCTAGCATTTTTTGAACTGGAACTTTACCATGAAGGCTTGAGAGTGAAACTTTTTCAACCTTTTCTTGGGAGTCAGTCATGTTGCAATTAAGTCCAACAGGGAAATGTTCTTTTGAAGTTATCCCGTGTTTTTTGACCTTATCTTCCCCTTCTTGTTCCACTCTTTTATTTTTTCCTCTGACAGAGCGATCCAAGAATCCCTGTCCATCTCTTTGGCTAGTAGAGAGGGAGAAGATGCCGCTGACCCCAGCCAGCCCTCCTCTGCCTCCCCACTGGACCCTTCTGCTAATTCCCCGCCCTCCTACAGCACAGTGGCTGAGCCCCTTTTGCCGGGACACTTTGGCGTGGCAACCAGCTTCGATGAGCAGCTGCGTATTGCCATGGAGCTGTCGTGCAGGGAGCAGGAGGAGATGGACAGGTGAAGCTCCAGGGCATTCCTCATTTCACACACCTGCACATTTTCATACATGTTTGAGTTTGTGTGCGGTGAGAAGCTTTTAGAGCAGCAATAGCCAGGAAGAGCTTGGCAGGAGAACAGGCATGACAGAAGCAAAATCAATATTTACAAATGACTGGTAGGGGTGTGACTCTTCACAGTCAGTTTGATTTAAAACAGATTTTTCAGTTTTGGAACAATTCAGTTTGATTCAAAATGGTAAAATGCAATTAAAGTCAATGATGGGAAGGAAGTCAGTGATAGTATATATTTGTAGGGATCCATTCCACAATGTTGTCAGATGCAAAAACAAGCACTTTTAATGGACATTAATTTGATGTGTGTAATTTCCCTGTTTGATTACTTTGCAGCTCATCATGTGGCTGCTTGGTTAGGGCTTTTGCTTAATACTGCACCAAATCCAAAAGTTTTTGTTCCTATGGGTCATTTGGACCCATGAAGGTGGAAGAATGGGGCCAAAGTTGAAAAATACTGGAATTATCCTTTAAATCTCCACAGTAGGTCTTTTGAAAAGATTCATTCACAATTTAAAAAAAAATGTCATAGTCAGTAGCAGCTCAAAACACTGTAATTGGCAGAGTTTATTATTGATTAACAATGAATGAATTTGCTACACCCCTAATAATTGATTATGCAATACATTCCATGGTTTATTTTGTCACACATTTTATCAAAAACTGCAGATCTTGTGATTTGGATATTGCACCTGGCCATTTTGCAGCTTTGATAATATTGTGATAAACTGTTCAGCCCTAGTGCACTATTTTGTTTAGTGGAGGAGCACTTTTATTGTGCAGTTATAGTCTGCAAAGTAGTTGTATCAGTTATATCCAATCAGCAGTGTTTCTTATTCTTGATGCAGGAAGCGGAAGGAGGAAGAGGATGAGCTTGAGAGGATCCTTCAGCTGTCACTCACCGAGAAGTAATGTCACAACAACATCGATGGAGGCGGGTCTTCGTTGAGGAACAATCCTCTTAATTTATTCTGTTTGATTTAGAGTTGTTTTTTTTTTTATTTTTAATCCTGAGATGTTAAGTTATTACAGATATTTTATTTGTTTCTCAAACAAAGGCTGCTACAAGTGTTTGGTTAATGTGGGGTGGATTAGCACAGCGAAGTGAGTGGGAGGGCGAGCAGGTGAAAACAGGTACTCTTAAACACTACACTGATGGAGGAGGCAAAAGGGAGAGTCTTTGTTTTTTTCTTCTTTTATATTTTTCACAAATCCTGCTGTCTTTATTGAGTGATGAATGATCCTTCAACTGTAATCCTATAATATAAACTATCGATGATACTGATAATGATGAAAACTAAGAAATTACCATTATAATGGAATAACTGATAAAAAAATATGATTATAACATCGGAAACATATTTATGTTGGATGACTCCTGTGTGTGGGGAAAAAAAAGATTTCCTGAATGATTAAGTACTTTATTTCACGCTTATGAACATGAAATTAAATACAGGACTAATGCATATTTGTATCTCTGTTTTATATTTTCTCTTACATTTTGAGCATCACATCAGTCTTGAATAACAGAGAATCACTATGATCCATACAAGAAGTTTGCTCACACAATTCACTTGATCAGTTTTACCATTTCAGAAGTACAGATAATAAGCAAAACAGCTGATTAGTGTAAAAGCTGCTATGCCCACCCAAAAGTGAAGGCCATGGCCACGATGTGTCTTATTTTCCAGATATGAGAGAAATGTATCGAGCTTCAGTGCAACTCAAGTGCCAAGGTTTCAGCTCATGGTTTTATCAAGGCTGCCGAGTGTGTTGGTGGTGTTTGATCGTGTGAATACGTTATACAAAATGAGACGATAAAGCCCGGATGGAGAGGACGGAGCCTGGCTTGTGCAACCAGCACCCCTACAGCAGCAGGATATTCTGATCTGATCTTTCTTTCTGTCCATATTTGCTGTCATATTAGTGTTTGGCAACATAAATCAAGCATACCCCACTTCCATTAGACTATTCAGACATTATAATACTCAAGTTAGATCGCTCATAAAGCAATAAGTACCAAAGGGAGCATTTTGTAATTTAGGCAGCATGTGATAAAACAGCAACTCACTTGTTAGAGCAAAACATGCATCTAGAGGAAAAAAATAATATGCCTCAATAATTCCCTTAAGTAATATTATGCTGTTTTCTGTAGTCCTTTAGTGCAATTTCAGGCTGGACTCCCATGAATTTTGTAGTTCGATGGAGAATCAAAAAAATGTTAGCATGACATTTTCACCCAAATAATATGCTACATTGCTCTACTTTGCAGATGACACTGTGTTTCTAGCACGAGAGTGATTTTATAAGACGGCATTCCTCTGTTGTTTTTGTGGGATTCTCATTGCATTTCATGGCAACTTCTTATTCGTCGTCTGAACAGCACATGGTTAGCCTCCGTAACCGCATGACCTCCTGGAGCTCCGTACCAACTAGTGGACAAAAAAAAAACAAAAACAGACAGCTATCACTTGGTCTGTAATACAACAAATACATTATTCGCTCATACTGTATGAGAAACATTTTAAAGGAACAGTTCACCCAAAATAGAAAAGTTTAGTTGGGGTTTTGTTTAGTTGAGACTGTCACTTACACTGACGCACACCTTGCTTTGTTATTTCAGCGTCAGGCACCAAATAATCGTTCTCTGCTGCCTTCATTACAGGAGGCAAGAGCTCTTCTTCCTGTGATTGGACCATGGGTGACACTTGAGCCCAGGGTACCGTTTTGGGTGCTTTGGAGGGGATGCTGACCCACTTGGACAGAGGTGGCACTTCTGTTGAACACACACACACACACATAGTCAGGAGTTGTACTGTGTCTCCGCTTACTCTGTCACATTTCAAGCGCAGAAATGTAGATGTACACCAAAAGTCAGAAGGCCTGAGATGCTATTTCATAACACTTTTCAATACAGTAAACAAATTCCTGGGTTGATACCAAGGAGCAAGTCAAGAACCAAGCAAGAATCAAGAATTGGTCTGCAAGGTTTGTTTGTGAGATCAAAAATGTTGTTTGTAATACAAAAGTTTTGCCTGCTGTTGAGTGGAATCTGGTGGGCGGGACCCACGCTGAAAAATGTAAGACACCTCTCTATTGGCCAGTCTCAACTGGAGTGACACCTTGGCAACATCCGCAGTTATAATGTAATAGGAGTGTGGATCAGAATGGTTAATATAGTATTACATTATTACTGTGGATGTTGCCAAGCTGTCAACAGAGACTTTTGGATTTGCAAACAAAACTTTTGGATTTTTTTTAATTAATTTATTTATTTTTTTACATCATACATTCCTGAATAACTGAATAACTAATTCTGATTTTGGCTACTATCAATGCATTATGGTTTTATTATTACATTTTCATTAGTAACCATTTTTGTGTCCCTGCAAGTAAGGTTGAGCATCAACTGACAAATAAGTACTGCATTATTACTGATATTGCATAATTATTACTGAGCAAAATGCTTCATTCTGAATTTGTAACAATTTATTCAGTGTTATTCAGAAACTACTTGTAAACTATTAACTAACAATGTGTTACTCATTTGTTCCTCACTTGTTCCTTGGTAACACCCCAGGATTTTGTGTACCTTATTGTTAGGTGTTACCATGGTTTCTAACGGCAGTGTAGTGCTTTTCTCACCAATACGAGTGTCGTAGCCCTGTGACTTCACGTAGGGATGGAGGCGGTGCTCTGTCTTCTCCAGGAAGTATTTAAGCACCTCGTTCAGGGAGGGGACTGTCACCTAGTGAAGCAGACAGGCAGAGAAAGAGACTTGTAAAGAGGCTGGTCACAGCATATATGATTTATATTACATTTCCTATACTGTGGCTTTGACTCTTGCACTCCTTACCACTAGTTTGCTTGTATTGTTGGTGATCAAGCAATTTTAACTTATTTTAATGATGCTCTCAGCTATAATTAAGCCTGTATAAGAGCATCAGGTAAGAGGGATTTATTATTGGCATGGTGTAGATCAGGAGAATGAAAGTAGTGGCAGAATGGGGTTTGTTTCATTTTGGCCTGAGGGTGGCACTACAGGAAACGTAAACGTCATGTGATCACCAGTGTTGACAGGGTTCATCTGTATGAATGTGTTTTTAAAAATTCACAGCAATCTGCCCAATAGATCATCATCATGGCAATGCAGTAATTAAATTTAGTGATATGAGGCCACCAAAGTTGAAAGGCTTCATTCTTTGAGCATGAATGTGATCACCAGCTTTCATGGAAAGCCCCCCAATACGTTCTGACAGCTTGCCTTTGAGTTAGGTGTTGAATGGATGGATTTCCATTCTCAAGAAGAGCCTCTCCCATCTTACCATGGAAAATACAACCAGAAGAATCAGAAAAAAAAACAGAAAAATATGATCAAAAGAATCCCAAGATTCATCCTGCTACAGCTGTTGCTTATCCTGATGAATAAAAAGAAGTGTGTTCATGTGACTGTTTTGGGACTTACTGGTGTTTCCAGTTCAATGACAAACCCTGAGCTTGTGGCGGTCACTCTGTAGTTCTTCTTGACGGGCCCGCTGAAACACAAGGAAGAGCAGGATTAGGTGGATGCTTCCCGTTGATTATGTGGGCAGGACACATGTAGCAAAGAGGGTTAAGTCCAAGATGTCTGACTTGAAGACAACAGGTCACTATGTGAGCTCGGTCTGCTTAGTCTACACAAAATTATAATGAACTTCCTTGGGCTCCTTGTACTCTTATCAATATTTGTAGTCATAGTGTGTAGTAGGCTGGCAACTGTTAATGTAATAACCTCTAATTAAGCTAACCTCCTGTTGCAACTAATAGTATAATAATCCTGCCATTAACTGAATATCCAGTTATTGTAGTAAAGCTGATCAAGCATTGATGTAATGACAATTTTCCTCTTAACATACGAATTATTATATTACTGAGTTTAGATCAATATGTAATTGGGTATTATTACATAAACAATAATTATAGTGTTTGAAATGTGGCCCATTTACTATAATTATCATAGTCCTCTTCCATACATATTCATCACTTTTTCTGAGGTAGGACCAAATTTAATAACTTCTGAAGTTCTGAATGGTGACAGATATTTGGCAACTTTTACCACATTAATGACAGGAAGCAGTTCACACACAATGGCATGAAAACACCTAACTTGGCACTGTAAAATAAGGATGAAACCAAAAGTTTGACCAAACCAGAGGCTTCGAGTGTACTGATGAATCATCTATTTTCCAGCTTTTTTCTCTCTCTATTTTTTTAACAATCTAGATGGATGGATTCACTAAGGGTGAGTGGAAAAATAACGTTTTGTTTTGTTTTTTTTAAACATTTTGGATGAACTGTTAAGGTTGCAGGGTCAGACCTGGGTTTGATTTGTCTGATGGTCACAGCATAGTTGTGAGGCAGTGTGGATGGGCGGATGATGATGCTTCCATACTCTGGGTTGTTCTCCAACATCTCCTCTGCCTCCTGGCGAGTCACATCATGGAAACACCTAGAGGACGCAGCAGATTCAGTGCAGATTCATGGGCAATCAGGTTATACTGTGTTGTCTCACAGAAGGCAAAGGACAAGGTACAGGCAAAAGGATTTATCAATTTCTGATAAAAAAAAAAAAACTACTCCCTGCTCACAGATATTGCCCAACTACTTATCCTGCCAGACACATTTTTCAGGGGTTGTTGCATAAGAATTAAGAAAGACATGGCATTTGAGTGCAATTATTGTTTTACTGCACTGTATTACAGTCTTTTTAATCATCTTTTACTATCAGTCAGGCCTTTATGTCTTCCCGACAATGGCTAAAGTATCACTGGGAGGACATAAAGGGCAGAAAGTGAAAGACAGGTGGTAAATGTGAAGGTCGGAGGGAGGTTGCATCTGGGAGAGGGAGAGCAAACAGAAAGAGAGTCCAACAGCTGAGCTGAATTTTCGGAGCCAGATGCTGAAACTTACGAGGGCATCTTGGGGTCGGATGTGTCTTTGTTTGAAGGATGGGAGGTTGTGGGCGCAGCGGAGGATAAGTGGGAGGGACGGGGT
>OMLB01014583.1:7064-23820 GCA_900302555.1 Myripristis jacobus
GCGTGTGTGTGTGTGTGTGTGTGTGTGTGTGTGTGTGTGTGTGTGTGTGTGTGTGTGTGTGTGTGTGTGTATTGTAACTTGCAGAACCGTAACATTAGGATGAGAAAGCAAGGAGAAAGTGCAGGCCCCAAGGTGAAAAAAAAACACAGGAATGTTATTACCGTAGGGTAAAAAGTTTAGTATTCTCGATGCAACCAAACTGTAAGGCTGATTCCAAACGAGTCACGCTTGTCATCCGTCACCATGACAGCAAGTGGACTTTTAAGATGACATAACTCGTGGATTAGCCGCGCTTTCAGTCAGCAAGAGAAGAATAAAGAAACCTGCTGGATGTTTCTGACCAACCCTCCTGACAAACCGGAGGGTGATCCGCGTCACAGCCAGGCACCAAGGAGAGGGCTACTACTGTTTCATTATGGAGACACAAAGTCTTGATCAGATGTGCAGTCTGTGTCAGTCCCCGGCAGGGTTCAGGTCTGACACATCTCCACTTCTGTTTTGGTTTGGTGAAGCTTCAGCGGTTGTGACAGAGAAACCTCTCCCAGCTGGACTCACATCCTCGCTGTTAGGCCTCACTGTTGCATGTAAACACTCATTCATAAACACACAAAGTGCCGTCCTCGCTAGTCAGCTGGGAAAAATAAGTCTAAAGTCTATAAGTCTAAAATAAATCTGGCCCAAAACATGTTGCAGCCTTCTGAAGGCTGTCATCACCGTCTCTGGAAACACGTCAAAATGTTTCGTAAATCTGACACGAAACACGTGCATTGAATTCCCAATCATTATTTAACATTCAAACTGTAGTTTATTTTTTTTTCCGGCTGTTCTTGGTGACGTAGTATCTTCTGTTGAACTTGCACACAGTCAGTAAACTCAGAGTGTCTGTACTATACAGTATTGAAGAAACATGTCATTTCATTGACTGAGAATAAAGCAGCAGTACTGTATCTTACCGTAATCACAGCCCTGCTAAATAAATCACAGTAAAAGTTAGTCACTGTTGAGTTTTTGTGAGCATGCACCACCATGAGCCTGCTTTAATGTGCATGTGTGTCTGTCTGATTTCCCTGTCAGCATGGAGATCTGCCACCCAAAGAACAACATCACCATGTGTCCTCTGTGTGACCAAGCCTGCAGCTACTGGAAGCTGAGCACCGCCTGTGGGACAGCCAGGGCCAGCCATCTATTCGACAACCCCGCCACGGTCTTCTTCTCCATTTTCATGGCTTTATGGGGTGAGAGCCTCCTCCCACCTCCTCAACACACTCACTGAGTTAACCATGTAATGTAAAAACAGATGAAAAAGCAGCCTTTTCACCGCATCCATTTGAAACAGCCACATGAAAGGTTCGATTTCTTGTAGATTAAAGTGATTCAGATTATGTTTATTGCCACAAAAGAGTCTCAGGCACACCTGGCGAGAGGCAGCAGAACGCTTTCTTAACTTTTCTCTTTGTCCAAGTATGTTTGTTCATTTTATACTTCTAGGTTAGCCATGCAAAAATGTAAAATGATATTCATTTTTCCAGTCTTGTTAAAACCTTGTGAAATCTTCGTTGTCTTGGTTTCCTGTAAGTGAACCACTAAACAGAGTATCCCCTCACATTAATGAACAATATAGTATAAAAGGAAAAAGGTTAAAGAGTAGCAAAGACAACAAACAGCGTGGACTGACGAATGAAATGACAGCAGCGACAAGCAGGCGAGGGCAGAGACGCGTGAATAAGTACAGACATTTCAAAACACAGACGAGGAAATAAGCCGAGAGAACCATAAATAAAACGGTGCAGCGATTGAGACGGGCTAACCGGGAGCTTGTCTGAATAAAAGCCCTTTCAGCTGCATCGTGACAGGAGGAGAGCATCCCATAGCTGGCGGGTTTGGCAGGGGGCATGAGGTCAGCGACACACCGGGGGGTCTGACCATGCAAGGCTCTACAAGTTAACACCAGTATTTTAAATGTATTTGGACGCCACTGCAGAGATGGCATGTGATCTCCTGCACTGTATGACAGAGGCGCTGTGTCTGATGCCGACAGACACCAAAAAACTCCCTATCAGCAAAACAGCATGAAAACCAATCCAAGGCCGACCCGCAAATACCCACCAACTGGTTCACAGGAGCAGAAGCAGAGCTGAGGTCAGATACCGCTCACCAGCCACCATCATAATGACATTTGTGACTTTGAGAAGAGGTGTTTCTGCGGAGTGCCGTTCATACTGGCTATAATTCTCTCCAGTAGTCTGGACACGAGAGGCTTGGATAGGATTCATTAGGGGGGAGGAGGGCGCAAAACATTTAAGAGGGCTATTCCAGTCCATGTTGGAGACTTTTTCTAGGTGAAACGAGGTCGGCAAAGTAATCAGTCCCAGCATCCCTCATCATTTCTTTCACACTGATCAACAGCTCTTTAAAATGCAGCTGATGGCTTTCCATATGCTGTTTTTCTGCATTCTTGCTTAAAACTGCAGATTGACTCATTTAAGGTGAGGATTTGACAGAGGAAATTTGTCCAGATGAGCGCTGTTCGTTAAGTAACTGGACTAACATCTCCACGTCGTTTCAGTTTGACGGCATGTCCGGGTCAAATAAAGCTATGAAATTTCCAGCTGTGTTCTGATTAAAAATGTGCCTACGATGTGTGTTTACGGGCCAGCAGATCCACATTACTGCCAACACACGGGACGAAATCATGATCCCGGTAATAATGTTAAGCACCACCTGTTGACATGTTCTGTGTGCAAATTAAAAATAATGCTGAGAGCGTGAAAACCAAAAGTGAAAGTTGTAATGTTTACATGACACTGAGCCAAAACCTGGTCACTGAAGTAACTGAATCATGAATGTAATTTCCTTTAAATGTAAACAGAGCCACTGTGATGTGGTGATCTGAGCGCTCTGAGAAAAATCCAGACAGTTCCCTGTAGAAAAGGTCGAAGAAGAAGAAACAGTTTTTCATTAAAGGAATGACTTGCAGAAAGGGCCAGAAGCCGTTCTTTTTAAAGACCCAACCTGTAGGCTGGGACCCATTTCAGTTTTTTCACTGAACCTCATCCATCCACAGCATTTTAATATCCCAGAACTTAATTTGCCAAATCATCTTTCTTTTCCACACACCTAGCTGTTGTCATTTCTCTAATATCTCAGACTCATTACAGACTGATTTTGCTCATCCTTCTGTCTGGTCGACTGATCATCTCTAATTAACCACTTAATAATTGATCACGCTCATTTTAGTACACCCTGCTATATAAGCCATAACCTAAAGGGCCAGATCTGCTGGTAGTTCATTTGGTCTGCTCTGTCCAGTCGCAGATTAATGTTTGATGGTTTAGCTACCATTTTCCAAAGATGGATTTCAATTAAAAGTGGTGATTACTGATTAAAATAGCAGACGCAAAACTAAACAAAAATGTAGTGATATTTAAGGGTCCTGGTCTGAAGCCCCATAGGCCAATTTAGTGTTCAGATTATTATTATTATTATCATTTTAAATGGCCTTGGCTGCTTGTAAGACTGATTACTTTGAAATGATACACACTTTGTCTTTGCGCTTTTGACTTATTGATTTAATTTTTTTGAATTTATTTTCATAATTCTCCACTATCATTATGCACCATCTCTATGTGCTTCAGGTCATGACAATACAGCTAATTTATGTTTATGTGCTGGAATCCAGATTTATTTTTTCATATATTTGGCTCATTAGTAGGTTTAGCATTTCACTCACATATTTCTATTTAACATGTTAAATTCATCATTTGAATGTTTAATCCTAATTTGCTCAGTTCTTGGTGAGTTCCATTTTTCCTCTATATCCTTACACCTCCAGCTGCTACTGTAATATAATTTCCGTGCAGAGATGGTTCAGATTTCATCGTGTGCGTCTGCCTCTTTGTGTATCTCATGACGTTTTCTCTGCTGTGAAGCGGCCATGTTCATGGAGCACTGGAAGAGGAGACAGATGAGACTAAACTACGAGTGGGACCTGACCGGCTTTGAAGATGAGGAGGTGAGTGACGAGCCCGACTCGGACGGAGGCTTGACTTTTGAACCAGTTAATGAACGGATGAACGCTGAAAATAAACGTCTTTAAAATGACCAGCGCTGATGATGAATAAGTGGAGCCACATGAATGGACAGATGCATGTGTGAAAGAGTGACTGAATGAATGGATGAACATGTAGACTGTATTCTGAGTCTGAACGTGCAGAGATGTGAGCAACACATCATCCCACTGTAACATTCGTGTTCATACATTCAGACTTCTTGTTCTACACGTTGACGAATCACAAAGATCCTAATGATTCTTCAGGTCATTTCCAAACAGCAGCTTAGCAGATAAAACTAAACTGATTCCAAGTCTCATCTGTTGCTGCTCTCTAGAGGCAGGCTGGAGGTCAGCTCAGCTACAGAGTCGTACCTCTGCACGCACTCAGTGTCTTGCTCAACGACACTTCAGCAGAGTGGGGATTTCAACATGTGGCCGCTGCTTGTAAAACATTTTTCTCCACCACACCGCTAGGCCTCAGATCACTGCACATTTGTTCCAGCAAAGCTGTAAAACATAGAGGACGTCCTGCCGTAGCTTTGTGGCAGAGGGTCACAGGCATCATGTTCATCATTACCATGTAACATTTTGTCAAAACATCTCAATATTAATTTTGTCTTGTAAATGTAATTACCATCATTGTGTTTTGTTGTAACAGCACAGAAAAACATTAACTGCCTTCATGACATTTTCTGTATTTCTTAAAACAACGCACAGGGACCGCAGATGCAAATTCACTAATTAGCTAACCCTCGCTCTATAGTCCCTATTAAATAAACTAATAAACTAAACTAAACTAATACTCAACCCAGCGTCAAAATCCATCATTCCTCCCAGTTTTGTCCAAAATAATCTGAGAGAGGCTGAGAAACCGTGTGTGGCAAACGGACAGACGGACAAACACATGAACATGCGTAGTCCCTCCAAGGGACATAGAAAGGTCATAATAGGGACAAAGAAAGGTCATAATATATGAAACTGCATGTTAAGAAAAGATTTAAAAGATGATTGGCCCTATCTTGCACCAGAGTCCCTAAACCTGTTTAGCATTGCGTAAGAGGCATTCCCCGCAACAGTTGCTATCTTGCGCACCTGCCGTTATCCCTAAAACACTTGCACTATCCGTTACATTATGCATAGGCGGGGATTGGGCGTTACGCCAGTTAAACCAATCAGTGTGCCAGGTGCCATTGCCTTTAAGAGCAGGATCCTATCCTATCGCTATCCTAAATCCGCAAACTGAAACCCGCGATGGAGAGAGGAAGGTCGCGATTTAGTACTATCTCTGCCATTTTCTCAGGGGTTCAACTGAGGCTAAAGCAAGGTGGCTTTTTATTCAGGAGGTGGAGCCGCATGTGCACGTCCACATGTGTCCAAGTGGATGCGCATTGAGGCGCCTGGGCGCGCTCTTGTAAATGCCCAAAGCGGATAACGGGTGGTCCTGAGGACCCGCTATCCGCTTTCCCTAAAGTGTGTGCGCAAGATAGCAATTGTAGGGAAAGCGCATAAACATGGCTATGGCCACACCTCCAGGCGCAAATAAAGGAGTCGGCATAATGTATAGCGGGTAGCGTGGGCGCAAGATACCGTTTAGGGATAGCGGAAGCTGCTAAATGCGCAATTCACGGGTAGCGGGTAGTGGCAACGGGTAGCGGGTGGCACAAGAGAGGGCCCGATATGTATGTTTAGCTGGCTGAGCTCCACAGGCCGGTAAATCCAAAGTCCAGCAAATAACCAATCACCCTCTTTTCCGAGTCTCTGGAGCAGCCAGCAGAGACATCTGTCTGGTATCCTGGACTTGAGAACCACCAACAGAAATGAAGTGTTTGTAAGCTAGACCTCTGAACAGCCAATAGGAGCCTCTTGTTTGTAGAGGACTGTGCAAAAATGCCCACTGACGATTTAAGAGAGGATGTTGAGACTGTTTAGACCACCGGCCTGATCAGTTAAATGCCTATTCTGTGTTTTGTTTTTTTTCCCCACTGAGTCTAATTGGTGCTCACTTAGTCAACCTGTGGCTGGATTTTGGAGCAGATATTATCAGGACCTTAGGCTATAATCCCATGTCTACAAGCTTGAAAGGTCCATAATATCACTTTGTTCTTAAAAAGTGATCGGTGCAATCTTAAAACCAGTAAACACACAGGCAGCCAGTGTAAAGACGATCATGTTTCACTGAGGATCCAAGTGACTAGAGAAAGAAGAACGTGTCTGACCTTTCCTGTTGACACATGGTTTAGTGAACCTGTGCAACATAATCAGATATTTTGTTCAGATCACCTCAGCGACACTCAGGAACCTATTGTCCGTCATCGGCCACATCCTCCATTAAAACAGTAAAACATGAAGCCAGTGAGCATCGCCTGGTCCCTGTCACACAGTGTGTTTCATCTGCAGCTGAAGGGAAACGAACGTCACGATCTGAGTCAAGATAACTCTGGTTATTATTAGTAACTCAACCCCCCCTGTCTCTCTGTCTCTCCCTCTCACTCTTTCTGGGTTTATTTTTTTACAGGAAGCTCTCAAGGTTTGGACTGTTTCCTTTTTACTGGAGCCTCTCTCCGTCTCTTTTTAATCTCTGTTTCTGTCCCTACACGTCCTCTGCCACCGCCGCCAGCTTCTGCTCTTAACACACAGCAAAGCAGGATCACACAGTATTCGCAAATTCATGTTTCTTTTCACCTTTCTGAGGTATGACATGCCTGATGTTCACTGTATGAAGACAGTTCACATAGTGTTGGGTGGGCTGTGAGCCACAGAAAAGTTAACGTCATTTGGTTATACTGTAACTGAAATGCACTGAGATTATTTACACTTTTAGCTTTTATTACAAAATGTCCTGTCATGACAAAATTATCATCAGAAAAATGCAGCAAGTACGTTCAGTTTACATCATTTCTTCTTAAACACTATTAAAGCTGCACTAAGCGATTTTTGACCACTAGAGGGTGTGGAGAGTGCAAACATACAAAGCCACTCCTGGGAAGAGCCTCTGATTGGCTAACCCTAACCCTAACCCCGCCCTAACCCTTCCCTTAACCAATCTAACCAACAAACAAGCCCAGCCAACAAATCAGATGTTGCTTCTGTTTTGAATATTCATTGTAATTGATTGTCTCTGACCTTCAAGTTGTAAATGTGGTGAAACTGCAGGCTTTCAGCTGCAAGGTGAGCTGGTCTCTGTGGCTGAGCCGGAAACACAGGTGTCTGTGTGATTGATCTGAAATCAGGATAATCGGATCTGCTGAATGTGCAGATTCAGAGAGGCGTTGGAAGGAGCTGACAGTGGCGAGGAGCTGAGGTACCTGATGGAGGAGGAGCTTATTGTCTGGCTCATGTAGATCTGTAGATCCAACAATAACAGGTCGGCTATGAAATCCCACCACATGGTACAGCTGGTCAAAAGAGCTGATCTTTAAAATGATGCCTTTTTTCAGCAAATTTTTAAAAAATGTATAGGTTTTTACTCAAATTAATTAACACTGTGTCTAATTTCAGTACTTGCCAAGTTTGATGTCATTTTGGATTAAGAATATATCCAAAATGGTAGGGGAAACATGCTATGGACATGAGTCATAGAGCGTGTCCAGACACATACAGAGGGTCCACCATCGGTGCTTACCAAAAACTAACAAGTCAAGGATATTTAATATTATACTGTAAATTATTCCAGAGTATTCCAGAATGGCTCATCATGCACATCATGTTTTTCCTTTTCCTTTAATACGACTGAGCTGTTATTTGTGGAGAGAAAACCATGCAGGCCAGTTTCCAAGGAGAGAATCTGTGCCCTCCCTCAGAGAGAGGCCCTCAAATACGCCTGTGATGCACGTTAAGGGTCATTCTTCTGCTGGAAACCGAATCCTTTTCCAGAAAACTTGAAGGTAGAAGAGGAGACAGGACTTTCTTCCAGTGTTTGATTCATCTTAAACATGTAGGGCCCAATCAAGTGCGACGTTGGTGTCTTTGCTAATATCCAACCAACGCTGTTGTCATTTTCCCATCCAGCACCCATGTTGTGTAAACAGGAAATGTACTTGTGCCCACGGGCGTTTGGGTCTGAAAATGACGTATGGTCAGGCACATTGTTAGTGCATTGCTATGTTGGGGCAGCTGAAAGTGATTGCATGATTGAAACAGGTCTGAAGTCACTGGCATAGCATTTCACTCTTATTCTAGGGGTGCATTATTAAGTTAGCAATGCACAACACACAACACACAACACACACACCCACACACAGGTATACACAGCAGCGCACAAACATGCTAAATATTAGAAGTAAAAAGATTATGATGTGAATGATTATTATTATTGGGTACCTCAGTGGTTGGAGGCGGTCCTCTTCCCATCTCCAGCAGCTGTTTTTGGTGAGCAGCAAACTTTTGTTTTCCACCTCCTGACATCGTTGTGCTGCTTCTGGCATCACGCGGCCATTCTTGTGATACCGCGGTCACCACTACGTTCTCCCACACTGGCTTTAGTGGAAATCTGCTGTTGCCGCCGGTGGTCTGCAGTTTGCGCACGAGCAGATCCATTTCCTCTGCAGTGCAGCGTTCCTTCTTACCTAATGGCAAATCCACCAACATCACAGCAGTCCACCCAGGTGCAAGCACGGCTGGTTTGTTAAAGGGAATGGACGATGGCACTCTGACCGGTTAATTGCATGTTACAGCCAAAACACCACGATGGTAGAGAGATTAAACTCACTGGTGCTGTCCACGACTCTGGAATCACCTGATGACTCTCAGCAGAGATAAATAACAACAAAGTCCTGCCCAGTGAACATGTCATTTACATGTTCATCAAGCTCACTCATATTCAGTTCAGTTCAGAGATCATAGAACAACTGTGGTTCTTCTTATCAAGGTCTTGCTTGGCAACTGAGCGGAACATGAACGATCCTTCCCGTCCTGTCCAGGACTCTCTTGGTGGGACATGGTCACGAACCCGGACTACTTCACCAGTCTTGAACAGAGTGGAGGAAGTTGTGGAAACAGAAACATGAGCAGATCTTAGCAGCATCAAATACTCATCTCTCCCTTGCCTCCATAATTGATGAAGGAGTCTCTCTCTATATCACCATTGTCTGTTTATTTCTTTTGCATTTCCATGAGGATATACACAGTTTGTGTTATCCATGGAGATAACACTGTCAATCTCCCTCCCCTAGGAAAATGCGCTGGTGTGGGAGGAACTAGCTCTCCATCCAGTTCCACATAGGTGACGGGTCTGGAGTTGATAACTCCTTCCACTTCCCTCAGTAATGTTTGCACTTCACTTCAAATCTTCCCCAGACCATAACAGAGCAGCGATGAGTGGTGCCATCAGATCACCATCAAAGATACTTTCTCAAATGGTGATGAGGAGATGTGCCTTCGCCTGAGACCTTCTCTCCTCTCCCAGAAATTTGGCGGTATCACTTTCTGATCTGTGTATGTTCCACCAAGTCGCAAGGCGTTCCAGGCCGCTGCTGTTAATCGTGGACCCCGGACATAAACCCTGAGAGCAGTTCCCTGATGCCCCTGCTGTAGTGCTGGGAGATTAAAATCAGCGCAAACTCAGGAATGCTAAGCCTGCTCTTCAGAACGGGGAACATACTCAGCAGATGTTAATGTGAGGGATGCTTACAAGGCTCAGTGCAGACTGCTCATTTCACAGTCTGACCGTGACGTTGTGCCCCTCATCCCAGCACCCAAAGAGTCACACTCACAAATAAACAGTAGAGCAACTGGACAGCAAGGAGGAGCACAAAATGTTTGGGTCCAGTTTTACAAACCCATATCCACAACCCACAGCGCTCACTACCTCACCCGACTTGTTACCCACAATTTTCTCTAATTCGATTCCAGACGCTGTTAATGCAACACCCGCAACCTGAGCCATCAAACGCATAGCTCCGCTCCGCTTGAAGGGGGTTTATTTTTAGCTTCAGTTTGGCCAAGCAGTGAAGCCACTGATGATGTTATACTCACCATCTATAATTACACCGAATTTCTGCCATATTTCAGACTTGGCGAGGATAGGCTGTCAACAATCTGATATTCACCAGTAGCTATTTTTGAATTTAGGTCATCCGTGTTGATCGATGTGAGCCTTGATTGCTGTTAGACTTCCTCTCTTTTAATTTGACCTGGCCTGCCTCAGATTTTTTTACATTAAGGATTATAAAATTATTCTGGACACATTTTTCTTCTCAAAAATTAAATTCAGATATTCAAATTCAAATAAGTTTTATTGGCATTAATGTTGATGACATTAATGTCTGAACAATTAACATGGGACAGTGTGTAAAAAGTTATAAAAAGTAATATATTACTACAAACTACTACTACGAAATGCTACCTGTTTTTTCTTTCTCATTTCTTATTTCGTCTGCAACCTGCCCACAAATTAGTAATATTTACCTGTGTCTGTACCTGTAAATTATGAATAAGCTACATTACTCTCGCTGTAGTAGGCTACGCAGATTTTTTTTTTTTTTTTTTTTGGGCAGGGGAAGTGAGCATGCACAGTTTTAGTGCATTTGCAGAAGACAGGGTTGGACTGAGTTGGAGATGCTTCCCTGAGGTGATTGGCTGTTTGATTCATGCTGAGCTCGGAGCAGAGTTTTTCCTCAGTGCATTTAGTTTGGCTCAGAGCCTCTGTGTATGACGGTGGTTTGTCGACATGATGAAGAGACAAGTTACCTACACAGCTTTAATACTTGGCTACCACAGAATGCATGTTACAGGACAAATGCCACTCCCAGGTTCTGCAGAATGATCCGCCCACAGGCTGCTGCTCACCTTCACCGGGCCTGTCTGTCAAGGCCTGGAGCATCACTGCTAACAGTTTCCTCTCCACGCAGTGACACTAACACAACAACACCCGTCTGTCCTCTCTTTCAGTCCAGCAGAGTGTTTCCTCATGTCCTCTGTCTGACAGTGTGGTTAGTTCCTGATGTTGCCAGAAGCTCTTAGCTGCGTGAAATTCCCCATCAGCTTCGCTTCCTCTCCTCTCTCACACCGGTTCTCACTCTCATCCTCATATCATGCACGCACTCATTCATTTAAGATCGAAATTAGAATCACAAATACTTCATCGATCCTCGAGGGGAAACTGGATAAGACAGCATCAAAGGCAGCAGAGAAAATGTTAAATAGATGAAGACGAAGTGAAGCTACATTTCCATGGAAGTCCAGTAAAGGGTCATTACAGCTGGGTTTACATGGAAAGCCAGCTTTAGCTTTCCCAGACTATCACGTCCTGGCTGCCCAAAAACCTTTCAGTGATGAATCACTCCATCAGCGGACTGTGGGGTTTGTATGACAGACAGCACGCCTGCCTCACTATAACAGGGTGCAGGTGAAAACAAGGGAAGACACACCATGAAAAAAAATTACAAATTGTGCAAATTCATGAGAAAACATTTATTCTTGGGCCAGTAAATCTATTTTTCTCTTCCCTTGTTTCCCTTTCTATTCAGATGGCCAATGAGAACAGAATATCTCTGTTCAAAGGATATGCATGTTGTTCACTCTGACAGAAAAGGTCCAGTTTTTAAAATTGCTATTGTTGTTATTAGAATAAGAAGTGAAAGCCTATTTTTTAGGCCGTGGGAGATGAGGCATTGGGGTTGCTAGATTAGATTGTTTTCGTTTGAGATGTATGATCTTTTAATGGTCCCACTGAAGAAACTGGGTCGTTGCAACAGGAAATAGTCAAAAGATACACCAAAGAATAGATGTAGAATAAAAAAAGAATATCATTTTTAAATTACTCAAGAAAGTTTTTTTTTCTTCATTGAGTGAAAACAGAACAAGATCATTTTGGTTTCCATCAAAATTGGAGCGGGCAAAAAAGAAAAGGATAAAAAGGTTAAAGTGAGAGAAAGATGCTGCTGCTGGCCACATTAACTCACCAAAGGCTGTGACTCATGTCAGTGGGAAGACTGGGAGCCAGTTCCTCTCAGCTCCAGTGTGTAAAACAGCTGCACTTTGCCTGCTTGTGATACAGGCTTCACCTCAGACACTAAAAAGATTTAATTCCCACCTGCAGCATGAACCAGGCCAGCAGCACCTGCGCTGTGTTCCTCTCTACTGGGTTTAATTTGTTCCTGCCAGATTCCCTATTTCTCTATTTTTTTTTGCTCTCTCTGACTTTTGAGATGAAAACCAAAAGGAAACAAGTCTGTTGTCCCTCAGGAACCTCAGTTTGTTTTGTTTTTTGGTTGTTTTTTTTTTGGTTTGTTTGTTTGTTTTTGCTCCATAAAATGTCCACATGACTACTGCAGCATTGGGACCTATTATGGAGAAATGTATTAATAGAAATCAAACTTTATTGGCCAAGTATGCACAGAAGGAATCTGACCATGTGCTGAAAATGTGCAGAAATGTGTGGATTCCAGCATGCTTTACCACATGAAATGGTAAGGACCTATTTCCACCACCTACTATTCTTTATTTTGTAAACATAAATATAGATGATGCTGATATATAGTTGGATGTAGTCTGATAGTGCCTGTGGGTGAGTGTAGTGCACCTCAAACAATTCATCCATCCATCTGCTAACTCCTTCAGTTCACCAGCAGTCTCCTTGCCTCTCTCTCTCTCCCCTGTTGGCTGGTGCCCGTCCCGCCGCAGGACCACCCGCGGGCCGAGTACGAGTTCAAGGTCATGCAGAAATCCCAGAAGAAGGAGCACAAGTCGCAGCAGAAGGTAAGTACATGCTTAGCTCTTCGCTGTCTGGATCTCGTCACCGTTAAGAGGCTGTTTCAGGATTAAAAAGTTCTTTAAAGTGCCTTTTAGAGACATTCCCACATTTGAATCTGGTCCTTTACATGATTAAGTATTTTCCCATAAACATGCTTCAAGCTTTTTATCACATTTGGACTCATCCTCGGTCAGTGTTTGATCAGAAACTGACCAAACTAACAGAGAATCACAGCCAGTGTGTCTGCTCCAACCCCGCAGCCACAATAAAATATTGCTCTTTTATGTTTCTGCAAACCAACAAATACAATAAACTATGTCGACGTTTCTGAATCTAAAATATGTTGCATTTCACAATTCTGGAAGAGTCAACATGGTCAAGCCTGCATAAGTGTCACATGACTACTAGTTACTTGGTTAAGGTTAGGATGTGAGCTTGTTGACTTTTTTTAGCCACTTTTGTTTGCTTTGTCTGCTTCGTTAGCCACCAAAACTACTTGGTTAAGGTTAGGAAAGGGTTAGTTGTTAAGGTTAAGGTTAGGAAAAAGTCAGATTTAAGTTATGAAATGTTAGTGTTCTACGTCATGAAAGCTCTGACACGTGAACGTATGTTTGGTATGCAGAAACGTAAAATGCCAACATGTTTTCCCAGCGACTGGCAGCTTTGCTCCACAGGGAGCACTGTGTGCTGCTCGTCACACACACACTGTGACCAGCAGCTCATGTTCAATTACAGCTGTTTGATTTGTCTGCTCTGTACCTGTGGTTTATGTGGTTTATATGGTTTATGTGGTTTATATGGTTTATATGGTTTATGTGGTTTATGTGGTGTTCTGGTCCTCTGGCTTGGCTGTCTGTCTCAATATTTTGAGTGTGTGAATACGTGTTTGTGTTGGTTTGCTGTGGGTGGATTTCTGTGTGTGTGTGTGTGTGTGTGTGTGTGTGTGTGTGTGTGTGTGTGTGTGTGTGGTGTCTGTCTGTGCTCGCAGTCCAGAGGTCAGGGTGAGGATTGTCCTAACAAATGGAGGCACACAGTGCAGAGTGCCATGGCCGGGTTACGACTGGTAGACTCCTCTACTAACTGTCTGCTTCTCCCTGTCTTCATCATCATCATCATCATCATCACCTTTATATCCTCGCTCCCCTGCATCCTCTACGACCTGCTTATCCTTTTTCCTCTGTCCTGCTTTTTCCACTCAGAGTCCTTGTTTTTTCATCTTATGTCATCTTACTTGCTTCCCAGGGTTCTCACTCCTCCCCAAAATGTTTCATTAATTTGCAGGGAAATTGTAAATGAATATATCAAAACCTATTTTATTCATTCCAAATATGTATATGGTGGTTTTCAGATGTTTTTTTATATACAGGAAGCCCAGACTGTTCACACCTTTCACTTTTTTCAGCTGAAGAGATTCTTAATAAACAGTCGTTTGTAAGGTGGATATGATAAGAGGCAGAGCCAAATAATAGAAGACCGACTAAGTTCAGAAAGTGACACTCCCTTTGCTGTGCAGCCTTTAAAACCAGGAGAAGACAACTCTTATGCCATATCACGATATTATGATATCCAAAATTACCAACAGTGTCTATATTGATATAATATTGATATATCGTCCTGACACTGTAGTTGTGGAATGTCTTGGAGGAGTGATGGAGTTTTCCATCAGTGCCACAGTGAGAATCTCTGACTGAGTCCGTGTCTCTCAGCTGCTTCTCAGGACCCGCTTCTTTCTTTCCCTTCCCTTTAATTCCTTTGGAGATCACATTAACCCTAACCCTAACGGTGCAAAACTGGGTTTTACTTGGAGATATTGTTTAGAGGCAATTTAAAGCAACTGACTAGCATTGTTTTTTTCATCACAGTTTTTCCTCCTCCCCTATCCATCTTGTTTGAGTTCCAAATCATAAGTCCAGATGAAATCAGTGCCATGGTTGCCTTGCTGCTGCCTGTTCCCTCACAGTTTCAAGCTACGTGTGGAACTGTTTCTGTCATGCTGCTGTTTGCTGCTTGATGCATGTTGCACAGGAGAAGTGACTGCATTCTGGCATGTTGTGTGTTCTGAAGTGTCCACTGTATGAGAGCAGACTCTGACGTTCACGTTTATTTAGAGCCTTTAATCGCTGTTGAACCCAAGGGCTAAATCGAAAACCAAATGACACGCCCCCTACCTGTTTTTGTGAACAGTGATGCTGCTGATAATTACCCGTGGGTGCATGTGCTGGACAGGTGTCTCTCTGCTGCAGCTCTGGTTCACCAGCAGGATCTCACACGAGCTGCTAATGAAAGCCTCATGATGTGGGCAGTGTGAGCCACAGTGACCTCTTGTGGCCAGAGTCTTAACTCTGTTCATGAATCAGTAATGACCTGTAACATTACAAAACAAAATGGCTAAACAAAACCAGGTTGAACAATTTACAAAATTGCAAATGCAGCCATGCTTTGTCACATGTTATATACCCAACCACAAAAACACATGCAAACACATCATTATCTCAGCATGCTATGCAACTGAACATGTGTGACAGAGCTCTGAAGACCGTCAGCCACCTGTAAAACAAAATGAATGTACATGAGCTGGCCAGCCTTAAGGGACTGTACTTGTCTTGTCATGCTACCTGAGCAGCACAAGTCCACAGCTCACACCTGAGAGCTGCCCCACAGTGTTCTGATACCTTAATATAAGGTAAGACTTGGAAAGGAAAGACCTGGAGAGTCCCCACACCTCGCTGCCAAGGTGTTAGCTCCCATGTAATGTAGGCAGCTCATGCTAACTCCTCCTCTCCATCTCCCTCTCAGTGTCCTGCACTCTCAGACACACACAACCATTCATTCCCTCAGTGTGATGTACACACTGAAGGTGATATACAACACCAGGTAGCTCTGGTACAGATTTGAGCTGCACCACGTCCACACAGTCACACTCTGCAGCCCAGACCATCAGGCTGACCAGGAGAGAGAAACCACAACACTGCATATACCTGCCATTTGATAGATGTTACTTTCCAAAATTCTGAAAAACATTTTTAAAATCGATGCTCCCAGTGGGAATCAGAAGCTGCCAGTGACACGCTCCACCCAGTGAACTCTGTCTGCTGTGCTGTCTCGCATGGACCTCCAGTCAACATGGATCAATTTTGAGGTCTTATTGTTGGATTCTGTCTGTTTTTAGACAGAAAAGGAGAAGCTGACATGCCAGGACCGCCTCCCTGCCTACATGACCAACATTGTCATGATGCTGTTAATGGTGAGTTTTTGTTTCCCCTCACAGTCACTGTCTGTATCTGTTATTTATTTAATGTTAGAATGCCTCTGGCTGGTCTGCTACAAAACTTATGTTGCAGACAAACTACTGACTGGCATTTGAGCAAACTGTGCCCGCACAGAGTGACTGAGTGACTGCTTTCCGCTGGTAATACCAGGAGGGTGTTTTATGAAGCGTGTTAAAAAAAAAAAAAAATCCAGTCTTCCGTCAGAAAGCCTGACTTGTGCTAGCCAACAGAGAAAGTCTGGTTTGAAAAAAGGCAGTTGCCGCTCAGTCAGTAAGACTCACTGAAGTCAGGCCTGCACGATCACACAGCTCAAAGCGCAGCAGATTTCTAAACCAAGAGCAGAAAGGCCAGAAGGAGCAGCTGTGCTGTCATGCAGACACAACAGCAGTTATTAGTATGAGCAATACAAAGAAATTATAACCAAGATGGCAATACTATAGCCATAAAGACAGCTACCAGGTGGCTTTTTTCAAGCCAAGTATTTAAACTCTTCACTTGAATACCTGGCCAGTGTATGATTGACAGACAGATGTTAGTGCTTCCAGGAGCTCCTAGTGACACCAAAAAGGTGTGGTAGCAAGTAAAAATAACAAATAAAATAAAAAATAAAAATAAAAAATCATTAATGTATTCAGCTTCCATGTGATGAAACTGAGTGTGTGTGTGTGTGTGTGTGTGTGTGTGTGTGTGTGTGTGTGTGTGTGTGTGTGTGTGTGTGTGTGTGTGTGTGTGTGTGTGCTCTTG
>OMLB01014591.1:4874-17517 GCA_900302555.1 Myripristis jacobus
CAGCAACTATATTTGAAATGCTGCTGAAAAGTGGAGCTTTTTGGCAAATGATGTAATATCATTACCAACCCCCTGCAATGAAAGTAGCCAACATTTCAAGGCCACATTTAAAAAAACAAGGGGTGAATTCATTAATTTAACTATTAATAAAATTAATAAAATGTGGGAACAAAATACACATGTGGGTAACATTCAGTTGAATAGTCTCACACTTCCCTATTAGAAACACGTGCAGGCACACACACATACATCCACACTTGGGCACAGGATCAAAGGAGGCTTGTGTTTGGAATATCAATACAGAAAAACCTTGCTTTCATCAATCATGATTTTAGCCCTGTGTGCATGTGCATGAGTGTATGTGTGTGTGTTTGTATAAAGGTACAAATTTTTTCATTACTCAAAGCTGCCAGGTACATTCAAATGAAAGCCTGCTATGTTGTGTCTAATTTCAAGTTTCTGTTGTGTTTGTATGACAATTAGTTGGAACATTAGATTTTCATACATGTGTCTAATACGTGTTAGTCCACAGCTAGCACAGACTGAATGCTGTTTCTCTGTTGTGGCTGCACTATGAGCACTGGCTGCCATATTAGGTCATGCTGGAGCATTATGAGACTTCAAGATTACTACTGGCTAACTACATGACTATGTTTTAATATAATGTCTCACTCGCATCTGTTTTTCTCTATGTCCATCCACCTCGCCAAGTTAGTGCTATGGTATTAGACTGATTTCTGGTGATGACTTAAAAGTGTACTAGAAAACTTTGTACACTAGCAGCCTAAAATGGCAGCAAGAGAATTTTAACACAGTACCATTGTGTTTACCAACCTGACCGTCTGGGATGTGAGTTCACCCATTTTAAAAAATGTGATGTCCTACAGCTGTTACGTAGGACAGTAGGGGTGCTATCTTCCTCTCATTGTTACTGAGTGCTGGATATTGGCTGGGTGCTCCAAAAGCAAACTGTTAGCCTGACATTGAGATGGACTGTTAAAACTGAAGAGGAAAAACTCTTGCCTTAGCTCTTATTCACATCTGGTTGGTTTGGTGTCACTGAAGATGAAACAGAAACTAATTCTACTGTGGCCTTCACTTCACAAGTCTGTCTGCATGAGAACTAAATGACTAAAATATAAAATGGCAGGAGAAATACGAGAGAGTGATGGATGGAGCTTGGATGGATTCAAAGAGAGACTGATAGGACTGGGGGGAGAGGGATGATGGATGAACTCAAGGAGGGAAGGAAAGAGTGTTTCAGCTGCAAGTGTGTGTGGAGTGTCTGTTTTGACTGGGGCCTCCACACCACAGCTCTGTTTATGTTGGACAAATCTGTCACACTCTTTCTCTCCAATCCCTTTTTTGCTCTCTCTCTTTCACTGTTTCTGTAGGCCTATTTTCCTCTTTGCCTGCTCCCTTGCTCTGTTCTTTACTAGGACGGAGTTGAACAGGATGAAAACTTAAAATAGTTCAAGCTGATTTTTGATGGTGTGTGTGTTTGCGTGTGCAAAAGAAAGTTTTAAAGCTGGAATTTCGAGTGAGATAGTTCAAGCTAATTGTCTTAAACTGGCTTCAAAGCTTTCAACCTCACAGTTAACCCTTGAATTTTACTACCCAAAAATAAGCACCAGTCATTACTAACAACAATCAATATTTTGTTTTTTGAATGACTGTACAGTTTTTGATCAAGCAACCTCAACCGAATATAACAAGAATGTCTTATGTTTTAGGGCTACGATTATCACTGTCTTCCATAAGAAAACAAAAAGAATACAAATGATGAATATCAAATGAATAATGATGAAATCAAATCAAAATATACAGCAGCCAAGTGACAGAGCTGTCTCAGTTAGCTTCAGATAAGCTGCATGCATTTTTCCAGGAATTATTGAAAGTGAACTTGTGATCGACCAATTGGTCAAGAAGACCACTAAAGGATGAAATCAGTATTTTAAGTTTCACCAGAATGAACAATAGCAGTACCCTGGCTCTGCTAAATGGAACAGAGCCTTAATTATTTGCTGGATTCATATCCTCATTGGATTCATGGGATAATTTGGAAGATCCTACTTCCTGTTTTGTGAAAAAAATAATAGTATTGCATTCATGTGCTTTGTAACTCAGATGCAGAAAGGTTGTTGCAATTAGCTTAATACTAACAAGAAGGCTAGCATTAGCCAATAAGCTTAGCCATTTCAGTTTTATTAAAACAACCATAGCAGAAGGCAAAGTATTTGGTAACTAAACATATCAAACATGACTTTATGTTTGAAATTTTTAGCTCTGACCCACTAAGGTTTTATCAGATCAAATTTTTTGCCATTCACAGAAAACTGTAAGCCAAAATAGCTGCTGCTATGAAAAAGGTCAATTGTAATAAAAACATAGGATTGCTGCATATTGCAGCAATCCTATGTTTCTCTCTTTCTCTCTCTCTCTCTCTCTCTCTCTCTCTCTCTCTCTCTCACACACACACATGCACACACACATAGACACAGAGACAAAGCTCCATACCGTGCAGATCCGTCCAGGTTGGCTCTATGAATGAAGCTGAGCTTGGCATCTGCCCAGTACAACTTCTGCTCCACCAAATCAATAGTCAGACCGTTGGGCCAGTAAATGTCCACATCCACTATCACTTTCCTTTAGGAAACACACACACATTAAGTCACCAACTAAACTCACCAACCAAGTGGTGAAGAATTGTTAAAGGTAGACTAACCAGTTTACGAATGTAAAGGTTAAGCTTGAGGAAAAATGAAAACCCCTCGGTTTGATAGTCTTGAACTCTGGATGTAAAGGCTAATAAACCATGGCATTAATGTAACAGTGGACATTACTGGAGGTACAAGGATTCTACAGGTCATTTACACATGCTTGTAATGGGGATACAATAAAAATATAGAACACATGGAGCATGGAATTGCCAAACAGTACCTGTTGCTGCCATCCATGCCAGCTCTCTCTATCCTTGGCTCCTCGCCCCAGTCTGTCCAGTACATGTAGCTGGAATCAGGAGAGATGCATTATACAAGTTATACGGG
This sequence comes from Myripristis jacobus, assembly GCA_900302555.1. Taxonomy (NCBI): domain Eukaryota; kingdom Metazoa; phylum Chordata; class Actinopteri; order Holocentriformes; family Holocentridae; genus Myripristis; species Myripristis jacobus. Next base: position 7,922 of record OMLB01014591.1, read on the forward strand.
AGTTAGTGTTTTTATTATATCATACAACTATAGAACCAGATTTGCAAATGACACATTTTTGGGAATGGGTAGTATTCAGTTAGTTCAGTTAGGAGCGCAAAATAAGCTGCAAACAATCGGTTCAAAGTTGCGATGTTAAATATAGGAAGACTGCAAAGTTCTTTCCATAGAAAGTATATTATTTATCAGGGCTCGAAATACCAACCTGCAACCTGCAATTTGCAGAAAAATTTTCAAGATTGCAGAAAAAAATAAAAACAACTTGTAATTTTGCAGGTAAAAAAAAATCCAGGTAATTTTGTCCTTTTCCACCCAATCTGGCTTGTAATAGGTCCAATACAGAATAAAGATGGTTATAAACAGTTTTCAGTGTGATTTCCTTTTAATAAAATTTGCAAATACCCGCAAAATATTTGGTGCGGAAGACGCAGGTAGTGCTCTGTTCACTTCCATATTGTAAAACTCCCTGGGTACAGGCAGCTCTCCTTCCCGGTATGCTGATGCTGCAGGCCCAAACAGAATCTGCGCCCGCGGTGCTCCGATGAAAACGCTGAAATTCCACGGAATTTGAACACAATAGTGTTGCAGCACCCGTTGCAGTGTACCTAAACGCATCCCGCCTCTCCCCCCTTTGTCTGTGGCTAATGTCATGTTGTGAGGTAGAACAACAGAGAAGAAAACAACTTGTTTTAACAACTAAAAGATGTCAAAAATCAAATATACAGCAGAGGAGCTGAGGCATCGTCATTTAGCGACATGGATCACTGCCAGAGATAGGGTATATGAATTTGCCAATGATTTTTATGAGAGCGGGGGAGTGTTGTACTGTTGAGTTTGTCAGCACTCGGAGGATTAGCTGAGGAAACAGACCATTGTGGAGCATCTTAAGTCCCAAAGACATGACAACAGAAAGAAGAGTGGTTTGGGTAAGTACCATCTACTACCTACTAGCTGGTTAACAGTTTGAAATAATTTTAAATGTGCCGTTGTCACCGATGATCTAGTTTCTGTCATGCTGACAGCTACTCCCAAAGCTAAAGTCCGTAGTGTGTGTGTGCGTGTGTGTCTGTGTGCATGTTAAAAATTTTTATTTTTGCTCCAAACACATTGATTATAGTACTGGATAACTGTCTAAAACCTTAAAAGGAAAAAAAAATCACTCCGCAGAATCCCACAGATTTTCCTCCTGAATCGCCACAGAAAACCATGTGACACTTACGTAGTCAGCACACCAAATATGGAAGAAACCGCTAAAAACATGCATTGAAAACAAATGCTTTGAAGTCGGCGAACATCGGAGCCCTTTGGAAACTCACGGCAAGAAAAAAAAAGTCCCAAATTCAGATTTGAAATAATCCGTCTTTAATTCACACAATGTGAACTACATTCTTAAGATGTAAAAAGCCATGTATAGGTAGGTTATAGTAAGGAATAACAGCTTGGGAATTTGCAGAAAGTTTTTCCAGATTGCAGAAAATTTTTTTGACAACTTGCAATTTTGCAGAAAACAGAAAAAAAGTATTTCGAGCCCTGTTTATTTAGATCATCCACTAACAAAGGAATTCATCCACAAGTTAAAGAGGCACAGGTGTACATAATTAGTGATGTCACATGTTCTGCTCTAATTGATTCATACTTTTTTCATCTAAGATCATGACATGATACACTGCTCAAAAAATAAAGGGAACACTCAAATCACACATCCCAGATCACAATGAAGGAAATATTCCAGTTGAAAATCTTTATTAATTACATAATGTAATTTGTTGAGAACAAACGAATGTAAAATTAATCAATGGAAAATAAAATAATTAACTCATTTAGGACAGGATTCAGAACCATACCCAAAATCAAAGTGGAAAAATCAGATCACAGGCTGATCCAACTTGTGTCTGCCTGTATGCATTCCCTACAACATCTGAGCATGCTCCTGATGAGACAACGGATGGACTCCTGGGGGATCTCCTCCCAGACCTGGATCAGGGCATCAGTCAGCTCCTGGACAGTCTGTGGTGCGATGTGGTGGTGGTGGATGCTTCGATACATGATGTCCCAGAGGTGCTCGATTGGATTCAGGTCTGGGGAACGGGCGGGCCAGTTAATAGCATCAATGCCTTCATCATACGGGAACTGCTGACACACTCCAGCCACATGAGGCCGGGCATTGTCATGTACCAGAAGGAACCCAGGGCCCACTGCACCAGCATATGGCCTGACAATGGGTCTGAGGATCTCATCCCGGTATCTAACAGCAGTCAGGGTGCCTCTGGCTAGCACGTGGAGGTCTGTGCGGCCCTCCAAGGATATGCCTCCCCAGACCATCACTGACCCACCACCAAACCAGTCATACTGGAGGATGTGGCAGGCAGCATAACGTTCTACCTGGCGTCGCCAGACTCTGTCACGTCTGTCACATGTGCTCAGTGTCAACCTGCTCTCATCTGTGAAGAGAACAGGGCACCAGTGGCGAATCTGCCAATTATGGTGTTCTCTGGCAAATGCCAATCAGGCTGCACAGTGCTGGGGTGTGAGCACAGGTCCCACTAGAGGGTGTCGGGCCCTCATGCCACCCTCATGGAGTCAGTTTGGGCAGAAGCATGCACACCAGTGGCCTGCTGGAGGTCATTTTGGAGGGCTCTGCCAGTGCTCCTCCTGTTCCTCCTTGCACCAAGAAGCAGATAGCGGTCCTGCTGCTGGGTTGTTGCCCTCCTACGGCCCCCTCCACCTCTCCTGGTGTACTGGCCTGTCTCCTGGTATCTCCTCCATGCTCTTGACACTGTGCTGGGGGACACAGCAAATCTTCTGGCCACTGCGTGTATGGATGTACCATCCTGGAGTAGCTGCACTACCTGAGCAACTTCTGTGCAACCACTAGTGGCGAGGGCACTGGAAAAATGCAAAACTAGCCGAGGATCAATCAGAGAGGATACAGAGAGGAGAATGGTCTGTGCCCACCACCTACAAAACCATTCCTTTGTAGGGGTTGTCTTGCTAATTGCCTCTCCTTTCCACCTGTTGTCTGTCCAATTTGCACAACAGCAGGTGAAATGGATTGACAATCAGTAATGCTTCCTAACTGGGCAGCTTGATATAACAGGAGTTTGACTGACTTGGAGTTACAATCTGATGATTATGTGTTGCCTTTATTTTTTTGAGCAGTGTATATAATCAAATGATAATCTAACCCAATTTCCTTTCAGGGATCAATAAAGTATCTCTGATTCTGATTAAATACTTATGAATAATTTGTTATGGAACCTTATTATGTGTTCTCAAAGCTTATTAACATTTTTTTATGGATGAGATGTTGATCAGTTTTTTTCAACTTATATCCCTTAGACAGCAAAATAAGATACAATAGTTTTCATTTGAGCTACATACACATATGTATATGAGCTCATGTATATGAGCTGTGAGCTATGAGTGATTGTCATCATGCCATGACAATTGGAGTGGGGATTGCAGAGACAGTGATCCTCCATAATGTCAGAAGCTGGCCAGAGGATGCCCCACTCAGCCGAACTGTCCCTGCACTTTGCCGCCAATTTCTGTTTGGCTCTTTGCCTAATATCACTGAACCATTTCCTGCATTGGGCAACAGTTCTGCTCCAACAACAATGATACATAACCAGATGTGTTATCTGTTCCCAAGTCAATTTAACATCATCTGCCCTTAGCGGCTGATTTAATGTGCTATATACCCTCACCTCCTGAGCAAGGACATTAGTCTCCTCTGGGAGAAGCTTTTGTGTTGGGCCCTCTCCGGACTTGCTGGACAATCTAAGTTTAAATTCTACTTGGAGTGAAACTGTCTGAATAGCCGCCTGGTACCACAATGATGCTATATTGCAAAAACCTTATTGGTTTGTCAAAAATCTTAGCCAATGATCCACTATTTGCTTCTGTTATCTTTTTTATGGTAATAGTTTTCCCACTGCAAATAACTTGTCTTTATTTACAGTATCATAAGATGCAGGAGACTCTGAACTGACTTGCAGACTTGTAATGCACAAATGTATGTAAAAGCAAAATGTGCACAAGGCACAGTTTGCAAGCTTGCTATACCTATAGCCACAACCAATATTTTATTTTGTCATTGAAAACATTTGCGCCCATTTATGCAGTAACATATTGCAAAAGTCCCACCACAAGATGGAAATATGGGAATGAGAAATTGATAAAAATAAGTTGCATTTGTGTTATGAGATGCATGATGTCATAACAAGACTTGTAAACTTGTAACACAAACACAGGAATCTTTCCTTTAACCTGAGCAGCAAAATGTGTAATGTGCACCACACACAATGGCAACACAATCTGCAAGCTTTTGAAGAAATAATCACAATTGTGTGAAAAACATTTTTCAAACTGAAAATATTTGTGAAAAAATGTAGTTGAAAATATTTGCCAATGCTTTGTTTTACTCGCAAAAGGAAATACTGGATGTAACTCCAAACATGGAATACATTTAATAACAAAACATATTTTTCACATTTGCAAATAGCTATTTACAGCTACAGATATATCACATCTGAACACTGTGTGACAGGCAAATATTTAGGTTTTCGACTTCACAATTTGGAGAACACCCTTGCGCATTTGTATAATGTGATTATGTCATGTTCTTCATGTTATAAACTCATGCTTTTTTATCATGGTCCTATATTTCCCTGTTAGAAAGCAGTTACACTGGGACCGTTTTGTTTTTACCCCATAAAATCCACGTAATTTACGCCTGCTTTCTTTTAGGGCCAAACCAGAAGAAGTAACTGAATGCTGAAAGCACAGGAGAACTATTATTTCAAGAGTATTTGCAATGCTATGATCCAGTAAATGTCTTGTTTGGCTTATTTCATCACTGGCCTTTCATACACTGCCATTCCTGAGAAAATTAAGCAATCCTCATACATTGAACATCCATATCCATTTCCGCTCTCATCAACAAATGTCACTCTTTAATCTCCAATAAAGTTCCTTCGTCCTGCATTTGTGCTTCAACCTGTCTCTTCAAACTGTACACTACATAATTATTTGTAATCTGTTTGTTCGAGCGAATGTTCAAAGAGCAGGAGGCTATTATTTGGCGGAGTGATTGTGGCCATATAAACAACTAAATTATCTGTTTGTATTGTATCATTTCTGTCTTTTCATGTAGTCGGTGATCCTGGGAACAACAGCCAGTGTTGATACTGTGACAGTCCAAATCACAGGTGTTCAACCTTTAATCTTTATTATTTATCTCTCAGACCCATATTTTTCACCTCATTTTGAAAGCTGATTTTTATGGCGTCTTTTCTTACTAGGTTGAACAAAGTGAAAAGTAACTGGAAAGTTGAGGGGGAGAGGATGATATTTATCAAATGATATTGTGAGTGCATGATGTAAGCCGGCAGGACAACAGACTTTAGCATTTGGACACTGCACTGTTTCTCTGACCATACTGTACCCAGCTGTCATCCAACCTGGTTAATAACACATTTCCAGCACATGATTGTGACATTAGGCATGATGATTCTTGCCTAATATCAGGTGGTATTCATGTAATACCAATGTCAATTTGCTACCATTTGGACAGACGTCAGTTTATTTATAATTTAGAACAATCATCTCACATATAAGTTTGACAGGTCCCTTTTGCAGTGGGTTTTAATATCATGTCACAGATCCACGCCATAATTTCATAATGCTGTGCTGGGATTTATACTTGAATCCGCAAGAAATTAGACAGAGGGATGTACAGTTTTAGCTGTCTATCTAAACTATCAACAATTAAACAAAAAAAAAAACGATCACAATGAACTATTTCTTTGGGTATTTGTGAGCTTTTATGTCAAAACAACCTTCATAAAGGGCATCTGAACCTGTGCAGCAGCTGTTCAAGACAATGCCATCGTTGTTGTCACTGTGCTCAACATAATAATCTTGGCATTTGCAATCAGTATTTACCAGAGTTTCTGGTGAGCCCAGCATGGCAGCCAGTTCTTGGAGATTCCCTTCAATGACAAAACATTCACCAGGAGGCTGACAAAATGAGAAACACAAAAACATTTCACAGTAATCCAGGCCCATTTCCCAGCACACGCTCACCTTGGAATCAATTCAAGCCTGAAACCAGGGTGTTCTTCACAGCCTGTAATTGCTTTGTTCTTCCATGGACACTGAAAGTCGTAACGATTTAAAGATCCAAGGACACAGCCGGCCTGGGGGGGTTGTGGGTCAGAAAATGGGCATCATGAAGCGGTGCCTATTTTGTCATGCTCGAGCATTAGTCTTGGATCTCTAACTGAAGCATTAAGCCTCATTACATATAATCATATGGAGATGTCGATATCTGACAACCTGAGGATGATATCAAGACTGCGACTTGCTCTGTGAGAGTGTAGCGACACAGCTAACTCTCATTGCAGGGGCAGTTTCCGGAATGCAAGTTACTCAACACTTTTCAACACTATGAAGATCCCTGCACATCTAGACTACCCGAGATTAAAAGCATGATACCAGCTCACCAATTCCCAATTCCCGAATCTTCAAAAAAGAAACACACAAAAACTTAAAGCTCTCAGGCTGAGCTTTCTACAAATCTCGACAATGGAACCAGAAACATTGCAAAATGAATCATTTTAAGTCCTTCTCATGGCTGCTCTGAGGAAAGAGAAACAAATATTTATATGCCAGCTCTATCAGTGATGATAGGGCACGCACTGTATGTTCCCAGTGACTGCTGGTTCCATTTGACCTCATATTTTCACCGCTGACTTGAATCTCTAAACATAGACGTTTTCGAACTGAGTCAAGCTGAGAATATCCTCACTGTTGTTGAGAATGCCACACCGTTACAGCCCCTCTGCTCCTCTCCTGGTGTCCTGTCTTTTCTTTGCTGCCTGCAGAGGCCTGACCTTCTGAGTGGCAGGAGTTGTTAGTGGCATGACACACACCTGGGCCCAGTGTGTCCTCATACTATATATATATATATATGTATTTGTCCGTATACAGTATGTAAGGCTAAGTCAGACCTTTTGGCACATCCATGTCATATGGGAAGATGGGAAAGAAGCTAGAGGTAGGAAAGATTCCTATCACAACTTGCAAGTGTCCACATCAGTTGAGTGAACAGGACTTCTTCAAGGTTATATCAAAAGGTAACACTAATAAACTGTAAGAAAACATAGAGCTGCTTTGTTGTTAAAAAACATGCATGATAGAAGCAGCAGTAGCAGATAGAAGTAGGTTTCTATCTACAATTTGGAAAGTGGTCCTTTACTGTAAATACCAAAATGACATGAGTGCAGCATTAGACCAGCATGATCTCACTTTTCCATATTTCCATATTCTCATAAAAATCTGTAAAATGAAGATTAGATTGATGTAAAGATTGCATTCCTCCACCATGAACTGGGTTATGTAACAGCAGCACAAAGTGGATGCATGATGGCCACCTGTTTATCACATGAAAAGATTAGCTGCCGCTTAAGCAAGTAAACTACTTTAGTTAAAGTTAGGATTAGGGTTACATGTAGGCAACCTAATAGTTCCATAAAAACTTGCATTACGTTTAAATAAGAAAATGTGTACACCCGTCTAACACCTGGACCTCCACACTCTCACTTTACAGAGTGGGAGTGCATTAAGAAAAAAATGCATGGAGCACACATTTGCAGTGTGGGCCATAGTTCTCATTTGATCAGGCTTCAGGCTTCACCTACTAATTTGAACTGTTGCTATGCTCCCCTGGCTTTACATTTACCATGTAATTGCTGTCAAGCTCCAATGGCGTGGCTTAGTGCCCAAAAGTGTAGCTCCTTGGTGTGGCAATGTGTGACTGAATGAATGTGAAGCAGGGCATCATACTCAGCAAAACCTGCCCAAGATGAATGAAGGACGACAAAACACTTACGGCTTAACTTGGTTGCTGAAATACTGGCGCAGCACAACAAACAGGGTTGAGACGACCATAATGGTGGTGCACATGGTCCCAAGAGCGCACCACTCTGTGGCCTGTGAGTCAGCAGGGTCAACATGAACCATCCATAGTGATGAGTACCACTCTCGGCTTCTGTCCACCAGGGAGTCTTAGCTGTAGCTGTCTGCTTTAGCACCTTCACCTTTCCAGTCACTACGTGCTTCTCTATCCCTCTGCCTGCCTGCACACGTGGTTGGATTAGCCAATCCTGGATTAGATCAATTGACAGGGTGTATTATGGAGACCAGGCGCAGGCACACATAAGCTGTATTGTGATGTGTGTGCACTTTCTGTGTAAGATCCATGCTCGGGTTCTTGCCGCGTAATTGCCAGTGGAAAGCATACTTAAAACACTTAAAGTTGCAGGATTACAAATCAAAATGAGAGCACATCATCATACCATTGCATTTATTGTTACAGTCCCTCTTATTTGAAATTAGTATTTTGTAGGAGTGCTCTGTTTTCTACTTGAAGGCCACAGGCTGATATTGCACTTCTAATTGTCCAGTTAAAAACCGGTACTTTACTGCTGGCATTTGAGGTTGGAAGATATAAAAGTATTACTACAGAGCAATGTTTTTGTGATCTTGGTGTTATCGAGGATGAATTCCATTTAGTATTTCATTGTCTTTTGTACAGTGACTTGAGGAATTATTTGTTTGAAAAGATCCAATTGAAAAACCTGATTTGTTTTGGATGTCTGAAGGTGATATGTTGAGTTGACTTTTTAATATGGAGACTCTGGTGAGATTTATAGGAGAGGCTTGGCAGCTAAGACAAAGAACACTTCATCCATCATGTCACAGGTCATTTCATTTCTGCTACGTAACTTGAATGCTCTGAAATATTATCCTTTTGAATCTGGGGAACTCTATGTTATGACTAGTCATGTAGCCATTGTTTAGTGAGTTGTAAGCCCATATGGGCTGGGCACCACTGGAGTGCATATTTATTTACTTCATATTTATTTACTCTAACTCAGAGTTCTTATTCTAATGTAGCCTATGTGTTAAATACTTGCAAGATAAAGTACAAATATATTACGTTTTTAAATGAAGGAGTGTGTGATGAATAGGATTTTGTTTTTTCTGTGGTATTAAATCAGTTTGAGAACTGATACACTGGTATTACAATGGTATTGGTATCAACAACCAAAACTGTGGCATCATGACATCCCTAAAAGCATCAGCTCAGCCTACATGCTATAGCTGACGCCACACTGATAGCAACAAGCATGACTTCTCACTGTGGCCAGTCATGAAAGTGAAAGTCTCAAGGTAGATTTAAAAAAAAATTGCATGTATTTCAGACAGCATAGCACGCTCAACAGATGCAATTATACTTTGTACCAAGGTCGGTATATGAAAATGATCTTGAGCGAGTACAGACTGCCTCTATTCCCTTCTCTGCATGTTAGCCCTTCCATTTGCTCTCTGGACAAAGTATTATCATGTTGTACATTAATGATTTATGGAGGATCACCTTGCTGTGTTACCTTTGGATACTACGGCATGACCATCATCAACTGGAACAGAGAGCAGCCAGGCAACATAATGAGGAAGGTTTCCAAGACAGCGAGGGATTGCATACAAGTGCACACACACACACACACACACACACACACACAGACACACAG
>OMLB01014593.1:0-11558 GCA_900302555.1 Myripristis jacobus
ACTTGGAAAAACATTCAGTTCCTCCCCCTGGGTTTAGTGGTAACTACTAAATGTATATGTTTCTCTGCACTTTTATTAATATATGTACACACATCCAGTTAACTGATGCATAGAATATGTATACATATAGACAACAGTGTATATGTATACATGTTTCTGTGTATGTCTTAGTTTTTTTTCTTACCTCTCTAAGGGCAGGAGTCCTCACTCAGCTGTTTTCATGCCTCTCATGGACCCCTGGAGGTCCCTAGACCCCACTTTGAGAACCACTGCTGAGTGCTATGGATCCCTGTGCTGTGTTTATTTAATGTCATACGCTGTGCGAGAGGTGCTGAGCATCCCTGCGCCATGCTCTCCCTCTCTCAGTCTTGAATCTCCCTCTAGCCAAGGAAAGCAAATGTCATTTTCAGTCTTCTTCAAATGAATTTATGTCATATATACACTTCATTTGGAATGCACCGAAGGAGTTGTTTTCAGAGCCACCGCACTATCAAAGGCAGGGGACACATGCAGAAACACACTGAAAAAAAAAAAAAAAAGTAATGTGACACACATGCGTGCACAGGAACACATGCACACACACACATACACTGATAAATAAACACGGAAATCCCCATTAAGGTCTCCACTCACGCATGTCAAACCTACAAATACACAAGTTCAGCCACACATATGCGATGGGGATGTTTACATAGGTATAATTCCAATTAGCTGTATTCACACTTGGCTAGTTTGAGGTGTATGCCTGCAAAAAGTTTCATGTGCTTATCTAACCAGGCCTATGCTTCCCATATCAACTTTCACAGGTCACTTAGTTTGCAGAGGGAGTAAAGCTGACAATGAGCACCTCAACGCTCAAAAATCCAATATACAAGTCTGTCTTTTCTTTTCTTTATAATGCTGAGACTCCTCTGAGAGCGTTCAAAGGTTATAAAGGTGGGTGGGATACTGCTCTTGGCGCGCTGAAAATGACACTTTAACACATTGTCTATTCTGAAGACTCATAGCAGCAGTAGAATATATGAATATATTTATGTTCTGATATGCGTATTTTTAGTAAGGGGACATCTGATGACTTGATGAGGATTTTAGTGTCAACAGATTTTTTTTCTTTTCCTGGCATCCCACAGAGAGCAAGACAGACAGAGAGACAGAGAGACAGAGGAAGTGAGAGAGAGAGAGAGAGAGAGAGTGATAGCTTGTCATCCATCACCTTATTATTGGAGGGATGGCTCAATCTCAACTCTAAGTGCATGCGCACAACATATATGCAAGTGTGCGTGCACATGCACATTTAGCAATGATTACCGGAAGAAGTGGAAATCATTTGGATTAATTAAATGCCATTGCTGAAACAGAATCACAATTAAGCTGTTGGATACAGACTCACTCCCACATACTAAGGCACACAAATGAATACACACTCACATACTCTCATGCACACAAATACACGCACAATCCATTTCATTCCACTCCCTAATGCACTGCAGATTGACAATACACACTGTAATATGAGCATTTAAAACATTTGTGCAGCCTGATGTGACTATTCAGGACTGGGTTGTGATTTTGAGCATAGAATGTAAAGTGGTCATCCTCAAGTTTTGCCTCCATCTTTGGTGCCAAGTGATGTTTTGTGTGGTGTTTTAGCATGCTACTTCACAGAAAACACTCACCAGTCAAAGTCTGCAGCACTGGGACACTGTTTTCCTTGTTTGTTTGCTTTTTTTTTTCCTATTGATGATGTTTGAGTTTCTGCAGGTGGTGCTTTCCTTTGTCTGTTAAGCCGTGGTGGCTATCACTGCTCATGCTACCAAGGTCTAAAAAAACTGGAAACATAAAAGGCATCATTGTCTGTGAGCCAGAGACATTTTTCCCCAAAAGAGCCACCAGACACCAGGCATTTATAACAAAAGTAATAGCTTTCATCGACTCGCTATCAGAAAGCCTGATGAAAATGCTGAAGTTTATCCTTTTCAGAGAACAGAGATATACAGAAGCTGCTTGTTACCATGTAGGCAACTAAATTAAACTATAGGCTGATCAAACGCCTCTTTATTCTTTATTTACTCATCTCCGTGCTGGCTCTGTTCCAGATGCATATGTTGACAACATTAACCCACAAAGACTTAACATCAAAACAAACTGGCAACCCACCTACTATATGGGATTTCAAAGTAATTGTGCACGTAGGCTGCTGGTTAGTGGCCATGCAGAAATCTAAAACAAATGTCCTCGAGTAGTAGCCTAAGCATCTACCTCTCTCTTGTTACTCTACTGTCCACACAATACCCACTCAACCAATAATAATGCCATCCATCTGTTTTGAATAATACCATACAAATATAGCTACAGCTATTACCATTACTAACTTGCAAACGGCTGATATGATGATTAAAATACATGCATGTACAGATATATACTTCAACAACAGGTGGTAATACATGTGCAATGCTGCAACTGTTATCAATTTATTGTCATGAACGAGTTTCAGCAGTAAAAAAAAAAAAAAGTATTTTAGTGATAATACTGATATGATATTATATAAAAATAAAATAAAATAAATACAATAAAATACACATAAAGTAAACAGGCTTTATACTTAATAAGGATCAAATGTTCTCACCAGATTCCATAGGAAATCCCCTCGGGTAATTTTTGACCTACTTCTGGAAACTCGGGGTCGTAATACAAAATCTATTTTCTTACAAAGTACAAAAAGTAAGTAAAAACTTGAAAGGGACAGCATCAAAAACAAGATTTTTGAGGAATCCTGAGAACATGAAAAGGCAAAGTTGCAAAGTTATTGCAAAAAAAAAAAACAACCAACATGGGTCATTTGTTTAACCCACTTATGAATCTAAGGGTTAATGTTAGCAAGCTGCACACACAGAAATAAAGTCTGTTCAAGTCTTTTCATTTTTTATTTTTTATTTTTTTTTGGTAAAGCTGGGTGGTAAGCAGGATACTCTACTCCCAGATGGTCCTCTGTCAAAAAATGCTAACCTTTGTGGAGGGTTCTTCATTATTTTTCAACTGCAGACCACCTCAGAGTGAATTAACTCTTACTTACTAACATCTAATGGTGCATTTAGTCATCAGGTGGGTCCCTTAAGCCAAACAATTTGGGTGCAGCATATTGGGACACTTAATTTCAGTGGCTGAACTTTAACGGTGAGCACTGTGTTTGCAATAGCTGACATCATTAATAGACGTCCATGGATTTTGTTGTTTGGCTGTACACAGAGACGTTGGACCTGTGGTCTGTGTAGTTAAGCCGGGATTTAAATGAGCCATCTGTAAAGATTATGTGGCCGTTAAAGCTTGGAAATGGCATACAACCTGAATCACTGTTTGGACTCAAAGCGAGACAGCGGGGAATATTTTTAGTGAGCACAAATCTGGCTAAAATTAAAATTGCTGACGATTTTCCTATAATAAATTACTACAAATAACACTTCTAAACCCGAGCCTAACCCAAACAAACCTGTGCAATTAAATGAGATTTCCTGTCCTGTGTTGATGGAGCATACACGTGTCCTGTATGACTGTACACGCCAAGCTCTGGTTTTGTGTTTGCACACACGCATGTGTTTGTGTGCCTGTCCGCTCCTGTGCCGAGTGTCTTGCCAGGGCTGCCTCCATTACACTGTGACTGTTCATCAAAGCCCTGCTCCCAGGCAACCTTGTCGCTTGGCAACACGAGCGAGGTTCACCAAGGGGAGACTTCGACCAGGCGCAAAGTGAGGGAAACAGAGGAGAAAAAATAAATAAATAAATAGAACGAGGGCAGGCACACTCCACCTCTAGCCTCCTACCTTTTGGAGACTTTTTTTTTCTCTCTTCATCCCTGTGCACTGTTATACAATACCCGCATTCTGTCTCTGTCTCAAAATCTGGCAAATCACCCACTAAACCTACAGTTTGGTAATGTACTCATTAGGATGAATCTAGCAGCTTGCCGTTATATACATGAAAACACATAAAAACACCAAGCGTGGCAGGTAAGCCGCCAGTGTCATTTTGTTTGTGGCCTGCTGCTCAGGGATTTAATAATAGCACTCTGTCAATTGTCCAAGCTGGCTGCACTGCCAATGGGTTACAAAGGCCACATGCACACCGCACATGCACATGCAAACACACTAACTCTCCATCACCCACATCACCACCACCACATGCATGTGTACACACCCCGACTGGAAGCTCAGTGATCGAATGCGAAATGTGTCTTCATTTCAGAGTTGTTATACCGTAGAGCTGCAATTACCCACTGATGCCTGCTTACTGCCAGGCAATCAACACTCCATTAGCCTCTCCACACTCAGCACTGACACACACACACACACACACACACGTGCGCTTACACATACTGATATGCACGGACAACAACCCAAAATGAGCACAGAAACACACACAAACGCAGGCAGACTCACAAATACGCACTCCCCCCTCCCCTCCCAATAACTGTGATTCTGGAAGGGACGCAAATCATTACTGACTGCTGCGGCTGTTTTTTTTGTATTCCATGTTGCTCTTCCCTGTTTTTTCTGTCTCTTACAGCGTTTTTCTGAGTCCCTAATATCATACTGCTTCCTTGCTTCTGCTTCCTGAAGAAAAATTGGATTTTTGCCTTCCGTTTTTGGCATATTTCAGCAGAAGAAAGTGATCATGTAATGCTTTGCTAGAGGTACAGTAGAGAGAGTAAATGTGTTATTCATGGCCGAAGGCGTTTCTATCATGTTAAGTGGAAAATATGCCAGAGAGGCTCCTGACATGCAGGTAGTGCTGGAATGAACACGGACGCACACACACACACAAACATGCAGATGAATGACTGCACAACAACATAAACAGACACACTTGTACGCATGCAGCTACACACAAACAAACGCAGATGGACACGCAGTCAAAAATAGTGAGATAAACCTGAGTAAATCGCCTTTCCACATTCAAATAGGAAGTCTCTGCAGATAGCAGCATTGTGCATACCATTTTTAACTTACACACCTTCCTGTCTGCAGTTGTTTTCCTCTCTCTTAACTTTCTAATCCAGTCAAGCTCAGGCAGCACAGGTCCACTCCGATATATGTCTTACCCCCACAGCACATATTACTTTCCACATCAATCGCACACTCTCAGGATGCTTGTATTGTTGCTGATTGCCACCCTTCAAACACTAGACGCAACAAGCAAGCCGTCCTTCACTTTAAATTGGCGCTGTTCGGGGGACAGAGGTATCATTATTCACACTGATGACTCACAGACAAAGACATGTTTTTCTCTCTCTCATCAACTGAGGGGAAGACGATTGAGCTTCTCTCTGGTAAATCATACATAATGTAAAATATATACTTTATTTGCTCATGAACAGTCAAGCTGAGAAACTGTAGTCACCCATAAGGCAATAAGGTGCAGCACTCAGTGTAGCATTTCACAGGTACAAAGAGCTGCGTAATTATTTACAGGACCAATTATTTTTCAAGTTTTGACGTCAGTAGCAGGTACTAGGCGGAGTGGACCACATGTCCATTTTCTATTACCGAGCTACTAACCCTGATTGAACTTGCTATGGTGAGTTGTCTCAACACCGTCTACATAAAATAAAACGGAGCAAGAGAAAAGATGATCCACCGATCTGAATGTTTCACATTATCTCAAAAGGGTTTTTTGTAGCACAAACACGGTTAATTTTCAAAGTCGTGTTAGTACCTTTTTTTGAAAACTGTTTCATAAGCACTCTTTGCTGCATCAAATGGTGCCTTTTTAAGTGTCCCAAAATGGACTGGCTTTTTAGTTAATTAATCAGTTGCCATGGTATTTTTCTTCAATATGAGAGTACCAAAAAGGGCTCCTTTACTGCATAAATTCAAATAACCTCTTTCTGATACTAGATTAAATCATCCTTTGTTAACATGTATGACTCAGTTATGAACTCGACCCAATGAAGCATTAAGAGATTACTTAAGCTCCATTTGGAAGTATGCATGAAGTTGCAGCGCATGACGTATCATATCTGCCGAGAGTAGGCTAACATCAATCCTGTACTGATGCTTCCTTCATTCATTTTCACACTGCCCAATCAAGTCAATCACTGGGGAGATAGTGAACTCACTCCATTTGTTTAACAGAGAAAGAGGGAATTTGAAGGTATATCAAAGCCTGACCGCATAACCCTAACTTAAATTATCTCCTTATACTGACAGCAGCTCAGTTAAAAACCCAAGAGTAGCACATGGCAAATTAAATTCATGCGCATTAATGTAAATATATGAACTATGGCCTGCAGACTGTGTTGATTCAGAGATGATACACGGTAGCTGCTGGGCTTGTTTCATGAGCAAAGGTCCATAGGTTAATGTAGATTGACGCTGTATATGCTGAGCCTGTATTCCAATGCTCGACACAGGTCAAAGTGATGATAAACTAAAGAGCAAAGAGGTGAACTACAGATGTGTCCACATGCATGCTACCAAGCAGATGAGAGCATGAATTTGTCAGCTTCAACAAGCTTGAGAGTCGGGATCAGCTTTAAGCCAGTGACTCTTAGAGATGAAACTGTTGAGAGGACTTAAAGTAAAATTGAGCTTCAGTAGAGTGTTAGGTTGTATTGTTACCTAAGCATAACAACAACAACAACAACAATAATAATAATAATAATAATAAAACCTTTTTTTGTATAATGCTTTTCATGGTACTCAAAGACACTTTACAATAAAGAGAATAAAATGACATGGAATAAAACAATAGTTCAGAAGTAAAGTAGATGCAAAACAAGCAGAGAAAATGAATCCACGAGTCCACATGGTGAAATATCTGCATTAGCTGCTGTGCCCCCCTGGGCTGCTAATCCACAATACTGGATTTTTATCATTCCATTCATGTGCCACTCTATAGAAGTGAAGAAAGAGACACAAATTCTGGATTAGCAGACCAGGGGAGCATGGAGCAACCAATGAGGACATTTCACCACCATGTGGACTCATAACATCAAGATAATTCACTCGAACTGTCTACCAAAGTTCAAAATGCTATTTCTAGATTTCTTTATGCTGGCCACTGTTTTTTTGTTTGTACACACAAATAGCTCGGCTAGTACCTCAAACAGTTGGTCTACAGGCATACCACGCTTGCACATGAAAGTGGAATGAGCTTTGTGAACAAGCTTTAGGCGATACCCTCATGAAAGTTACCACGGCTCAGTCCTTTGGGTGCAGCACACACAGAAGCCTCAAATGTAACTTCCTACATCTCAACAAGTGAAGCGAATTCCAATGATTTTCACGTCCACAGTCACAGCTGAAATCAGCATTTAGGAGTCAAGAACCATGGGAAATGTATCTTTATTGTGAGGCATTTGGAAAAAAAATTGATGTTGAGCAGGTTACTGTTCTGAACCAAATGATAAATATTCTCTCATCTCCTTTTTGAGGATTGTGAATTCTCCCCCATCTGTTCACACCTCTGCCCACTTTCCTGTGACTGTTACTGCATTAAATGTGAAACTAATGTCGATACATTTCTCACACTCTCCTCCTTATATAGCATTTATTTGGATTCAAAATTGAATAAAAGTCTGTAGTATTTAACCGAATGGAGTCCACCAGCCGTTGTTGTTGTATGGCATTTCTGCAGAGTGACAAAAAGATAAGAAAGCAAGAAAAGGGACAATATGTACCATCAACAATTGTGAATGGAACACATGGGAATGCAAATACAAGATGTGCTTGGTCCACCGTGCCAGCAAGATGTTCAGTCAGGCTTTCTCAAAAACAAAATATTTTTTCCCCTCATAAGTTTTTAATGCGCTGATGTCTAGCACATTAAGCCAGCCAGCAGGAATCTCAGGGCTTAATTTCAAGCAGCCACGTTCCAATTGCTTTATTCTGTTCCTTGTCACTATATAACTTGTATATTCTTGTCATCCTCATTCACAGCCACTCGTTCTTTTATTGAGCTGATAGCTACACCCTTTTCCATTTTTCACCATCCACAGTCATTTCTTTGATAAATTTTCCATCAAGGTGGCTATTGTCAGACACCCAAATCCTCATCTTGATACCATTGACACACCTTTAGCCAACCAGAGATGGCAAGAGAAAATGAACTCATCGACTCATGTATTTTCTTGCATTCCCACTCTCAACTGTTCTTATCTCAGGGCCACATTTTGGGCTTTGTGTATAGGCAACACTTCCTCTTGCTATTGGCAGTCAGGATCTACACAAGACTTGTGATTAGGACATAAAGCTAATGTCATACTGTAGAAACTCTGACCTGCTGTAACACACATTCCAAGACATTTCCCTGTGTAACTTTTTGGTGCAGTTGTTGTTGTATTTTTTGTGCCTTTTTCTTTGCTTTGGTGTTTTATAACTGTGCAAATAAACTAAAAAATAAACACCATTCCTATAGTTTCAGGTAACAATACAGACCAACACACCTGTTTAAATGAATAGACATGCAAGGCCAAAATGTGTAATTAAACATAATGAATGCAAGAATAACTTGGTATGTAATAAGTGCAGTCTAATATAGATGATGGTAGGTTAACAAGGGGAATGAATTGCAGATAATCTTTGTGTCTCTTTCAACAAACCCTTATCAGACTACAAAAGTCTGACACAGCTGATCTTTTTGCAGTAATTGGCCATTAGCAGCCAATCACTGATGTGATTTTTTTCATTCATTCTCTTTGACACAGGCCTCACCCTCTGATAGGGATCTATGGGTCCATCCACTCATTTAGTTGTCTCAGCGTAACAAATTTATTAGAGATATCTGTATTTGGATTTAAAGTGAGATTTTTTTCCGCCAATATCACCATATTATCATCTTGTCAAATAAAAAATGCTCACTAATCTACTTTCCAAAAGCCAAAACCCCACTTCTATCACCACCAAACATCACCACATTAGCCTAGTGAATCAGCTTAGTGATCAAATGTTAATCTATTCTAATATTTTAAATAGTGCTCAGTTACCAACAGTGGATGCTCTTCAGCAAAGTCCTGGATGATCTTGAAGTAATATGTTAGTAGGCAATTTTACACTGATGAGATGGTCCACATATTGTTATTGCAGATGTGTGCAGAGAGCTCTACTTAGTGATTGTATGAAATGGGCCAACTAAACCAGTTCCAGTGCTTTCCATAAATATTTTCAACACCCCTGACTATCCCACATTTTCATTGTAGGATGGCCCATATCCGACAACAATATTGCAGACCCTCTATCATGCCTGTTAGGAAAAATAACAACAGGAGAGATTCAGAACCAAAAAGCAGAGTAATACATGAGGTTTCTCATTGTGTATACCACTGAAAAGCGCTAGCCACAGGAGAAACAGAGGAGGCTCCAACAGCAAAGTATGATCTGAAAGAGCAAAGAAGGAGAAGTGCAGTACCAAGAGGTTGCTATGACAAGTGTACAGCATATGCACCCATGGTGCACAAACTGTGTGTAATTGGCCAGTTGGTGTTGAGAGGGACACGTATTGTTTTGCCACATGCATGGAGAGCCTGGGCCTTAGCATTGGCCCATGAAGGTCATCTGGGCATTGTGGGCACAAAGCAGCACCTCAGGAGCGAGGTATGGTGGCCAGGAATGGACAGGGCTGCAGAGAAACATGTGACGTCCTGTCATGGCTGCCAAATAGTAGCTCTGCCGCATGTGCCTGAACCACTATGACCTACAGCATTAGCAGATGGGCGGTGGCAAGACATTGCTACTGATCTGCTGGGCCCACTGCCAACAGGACGCTCCATATTGGAAGTCATATACTATTATAGCCGGTGTTATGATCTACTAAAGCAGGCAAAGTGACTGACAGTCTGGAAAACATCGTCATCCACCACAGGCTATCAGGTCAGACTGTGGCCCCCAGTTCATGTCCACCCAGTTTCAATTTTTCTGCCAAGACAATGAACTAATACATGTAAAAGCCTTGCTGAAGTGGGCACAAGCTAATGGTGAAGTGGAGAGACACAATGCTTCACTGCTAAAGATTATACGCATTGCATGTCTAAAGGAGTAGACTGAAAGAGAGAGCTCTGTAATCATGTAGCAATCTACCAATCCATTGACTACCTGACCACCAGAAAGAGCCCCGCCAAGTTACTCTTCACGAGGAAGATGAGAGGAAAGCATTCAAATGTAACTGTAACCCTCCTAAACACCTGGCTCACTTAATTTACAGAGAAACATTACTGACAAGCATGGGAGGAGCTGAATGTACCATAGCTAAATACCAATGCTGGTCACTTACAGTCTCGGTGTATAGTGATGCAAATGGATGCACAGGATAGTTCCACAGTCAAACCATGCTCCGTAACGAAACAATCAGGTCTGATGTTGTCCTCTCCATGGTGTGCGTGGTGTATCTTGTGGTGTATCACGCAACCAGCAGGAACAATCCCGCTTCCACTCACAGGAAACGATGTGAACGCTACTTAAACTAAGTCTGACATACTATCCTTTGAAAATTATGAAAACAACAAATTACATTACCAAGCGAGCGTCCAAACAATGTCCAAGTTCTGTCTCCCTGTAACCCCGTATGATAATTACAACTCTTAAATGATGTTACACTTCATTTCTGATTTTCTGAACACTCAAACTTTTCCTTTTTGTCTCTTTCCCTCCAACTTTTCGAGCCTTTGTCTCTCTCACTCGCTTTTCACTCCCTGCTCACAGGCCCACCCCTCCACACCTGTGACTGAACCAAAATAATTGTGCCAGCCTGATAATAGGCCAAAAACTGGGCATTTGCTCTACATGAGCCTCCTTACTGGTCATCTTGTCTGTCCATGTTATTATCATGAGAACATCATGAACTGAACTACGTGGCATATTAATTTTAACCCTTGAGACTATTGCAAATGACCAGTATAAACAGGTTTTGAAACCCAATAAGGAGCTACTACTTAGTTTCTCTTGTTGTAAATACATAAACCTCAAGTTGACACCATACAATGTGTTTAAATGACTTGTATAAATGAACTTATCTTTCCAGGCATGGTGATATATCTATGCACCTAACACATCTGGAAACAAGAGACATGGATTCTGAAAGAAAGGGAAAGTCAAAGATATATTCAGATACCCAGAACAAGGCAAAACACTCAGATGTGGAGGTGGGAGCTAATGTTCTGCTGAAACAGCACAAGACTGACAAGTTTTCGGCCACTTTCCACAAGACACCACACAAGGTAATCAGCAAAGGTGGTACCCATGCGGCTGTCAGATCCCCAACAGGAGCCACAAACTCATACTCACATGCACCACCTTTGTGAAGAAATTTACTAAGAATCTTGGCTCACATGCAGCTACCACGGCACAATTCAAATGCTGAGGTTGATGAACAAACACACACACACACACACACACACACACACACACACACACACACACACACACACACCGGCTCAGCTCAAAGACTCACTTGGAAAGGCCTGCACCTAGGCTTCTCACTCCAAAGTTGGAACGGCTCCACAGGCAGATTAAACTGCCACTGAGACTGAAAGACTTTGTTGTAAAGTAAATCAATACATAACGCCACAG
>OMLB01014594.1:3207-17070 GCA_900302555.1 Myripristis jacobus
CCTAAAGTGGCCAATGTTGATGTTTTGTCAAATCCCATAGTCTAACAATATGGGTCTTCCATTGACTCTAATGTTGAAACTTGCTAGCCTTGGGATCCTGAGTATAATATTCATATGCAACTATTTTGTATTGCCAATTGCATTTGTTGCCAACATATCGTCAATCTGATTACTCGTGGCTTCAAACTATCTTCACATTATGTTTGTTCTTAACGTATTAGAGACACTCTCAACAATAGCTTGAGTCTCTTATTTAAGGAACTCAGAGAAAAGTAAATTATGTTATTAAAATAACACAAGTCATTTACTTTTTCTTTTGTTGGCAACTTGCATCCAGTGCTCCCTGTTATGTCTGTGATATCTTTCTGGTGTTTTGCATTGTTCATCTCAGCTGTTAACATTTGTCATGAACATATCGGAAAGTGAAGACAAATAACAGTTTGCTTCTCTGGTTTTTCCAGTACAAGTTGAAAAGAGAGCCATAAAAAAGAAGCCATAGGTGGAAAATGCAAAGATTTGAAATTCTAGTTATTAACCTTACCCTCCATAGATAGCTGCTCGCTCCTTTTATGAAGAAAACAGATGAGAAACGTAGGAAAATAAATGGACTCATTGTGTACCTTAGTTGCAAACTACAATTGCACTTCAGGTGTCCAATTTTGAAACAGCAACTGACTTTAGTCGCAGTTTCAAAAATGGCTCACCTCGGTATACTCTTCCGTTTCCAACAGAGTTCACCCGAGGTACAACCGCAGCGCCACAATGGTTTTGCTCTGAAAGCCACAGACAGGGGGAAAGCAGGCTGTTGCTGTCATTTTATCACGGTAAATTGCATTAGTGTTGGTTTGTCAACGTTTCTGTCGGACTGAGGTTCCAGGTTTGTTTTATTTTATTTTATTTTATTTTATGTTATTGATGAAGCCGTGATAATATGCATATACCTTCACAAGCTGTATTCATGAGATAGGACACCATCGATACAGTTTGCATCACAATGTGAATATTCAATAAGCAGTGTGAAAACTGCAATGTTAAGCAATCAAATAAAATGAACATGTATCAAAAGGGGTGAAGGAGCTACACAGACATCAAACGGAGTAATTCTCAAATGGATCAACCTCTTGCTTGTTTGTCTTCCTCCATGCCCATTATGTATTGCTGAACAAGTTGCCCAGCAGCCGTGGCGGCACCCTGTGAAAGCCACGGCAGCAGCCATGGGAGAGGTTTACTCCTCTTGCCATTAAACACTGTGCACAATTATGTCCAATTTTATTCATTAAAGTATTAGGGTCCACCCATTTTAACTCTTGATAACAAATGCTGAAACATGCCTTATGAATAAATTTGCTTTGCCTTGCCTCGCCATGTGCCAAGTGCCAAGTGCCAAGTGCAAAGTGCCAAATGCTCACGTATGCAAGTTCCACTTAATCCACATGAGAAGTGAGACACAAACAGACACAAATGAGAGCCGGTCATCTTGCACAATGGGAGTTTACCTACTTATCCAGCTTTTGTCTTCACAAAAGATGAGTGAACACCTATCTGGGGAGAATACCCTTAATCACTTATAATTTATAATCTTTGCAATTTCCATCCATGTCGCCCATTATTTTTTAATCCAGGCCGCTTGCTTCACTCGCTGTAGCTGCTCGTTTACTCCTGTTTAGTGCAGCCACTGGCTATTTATTTTTTAATGCCATCCCTCCTTTCGCTCGCTGGCATCATGCTCTGTTGGGTCCAGGTGTTTGTAGATCCGTGTCAACACTTTTTTACACACACAAGCACAATATCACCAACAGTAAACAGTAAATTAAAACGCTATTATCAATAAAGTGGAGTTTCTGAACTGTTTTGTGCTCGAGGCAGATGCTCATTAGCCTGCTGTTGCCTGGAAATTACCGTTTATGAAACTTTGCACTTGTTGTCAGCTTAAGTGCAGGTTCAATGTCAGGTCTGTTTTCACTGTAAAGGATTAAGTAAAGAATTTGCATTCAGTTTTTCCCTGCATCAGCATCAAGCCTGTTGAACTTGGTTTACAACAAGGCTGTTTGGTTGTCACTGCTCCTCAAATTGGAATAACTGACAGATCACAGCAGCAAACAAATATGATTTTCACCCTCCTGCTGTGAGCAGAGGCAGTGTAGCCTAAAGGGACCCGCACCCTTGAAAGAATTTGAGTTTTTTTCAGGTGGTGGTGTGACTGTTTTCTCACCTAGAGATGGAGGAGCACTGAAATGATTGTGCAAAAAAAAAAAAATATATATATATATATATATATATATTGCCACAGCAGCTGAACCGCCAAGATTGGTGTACTACGAGAAACTTGTGAAGGGGGAAAAAAACACTTGTAGTCAATTTCCTATTTTTATTTGGGATGTGCTAATTGGTGCAGAATCTAGTCAAAATGGTCATTTTACCAAATTTAGTCCCAATTAGTCCACTCTAAACAAACTGAGGAGTCGGGGATGAGATACTTGGTGGCATAGGACGTTCTCACATCCTTTTCAGAGCACCCAGATCAGTAGTTGGCAGGAATATCAACTTTCTGCTTAATTAGTTCAAGACATCTGCAGGAGTAAGTGTTTATTTCCGCCCTGAGCTCAGCTGCATGTGGATCATATACTCACTTGAGAGCAAAAAAAACAAGCTCCAAAGTTGAATTAAAAGTTTTGCTTTTGTTTTGACTTGGTGGGGGTGTGGATCAATGCGAAGAGACAGGGAGAAAAGCAGAGAATGAGAGACAAAGAGAGAAAACTAACTTGTGTTGACAGCATATTTGCTATCCGCCTCAGCAGGAAAACAGATACAAAATTTTGCTGGTGAAATATACGCCTTCCCAATTTTTTTTCTAAATAATGGTATGTCAGCCAGCCAATTTTATTCTGACATTAATTACTATATTACAGTAGGCCTACTTGACAATAACCATTATCCATCGCATGGGATTTCCAATAAAAACAACTCCTCTATTTTTGTAAACATTCCACTACAAATTCAATTTGCAGACAAATCATAAACATCTATTGTTATTTTTCTTTTAGAATGACAAGCTATTCCCCCACCTGTCAAGTTATCGAGCACTGGTAATGGACACACACCGGAATACATGTGTACAAATGCACACGCACACAGGAACGCGCGCGCGCACACACACACCCACATAGCTTCTCCGGTAAAGGTTATAGACTTGAAGAATGTTCTCATTAGTTCTCTGTGCGACACTATCAGTATACTACCTCCACGTGAAGTGTGCAGTGTGTATGTGTGCATGTGTGTGTTTGTGTGTGTGTGTCTGTGTGTGTGTGTGTGCATATGCAAGTGTGTGTGCATGCATATGTGAGGATAATGAGCTCCTAGTGCTCTCGAGGTGCTAACTAACACTGTGTGACAACACTCTCCATCACCTTAACCCCCTGGTATTTAGAGCACCGGATGCTAAGCAATTATGTTTATTAGGTGCTATAGCTGTCACTCAGACACACACACACACACACACTAGCATGTCTGATTGTCTGGCTGAATGCCTAAATACATTAACATGAAGACAGAGAGAAATTCCATTCCAAAATACTACTCATCCATTCTGAATACAGCGAACATTTGCCAAATATTCATTACTCAATATTCATGTAACTATTTTTCGAGCTGAGGTTTTCAAGCGACCAGTAACTTGAGGATTTTTTTTTTTTTAAGTTTGGTCTTATTTTCGTGGCAGGAGTTGTGGAAGAAAAATAGCTTTGCAAGAGAGTGTAATTTTTTTTCATGTAGTTAATATCTCTGTTCCGAACAAAACTCATTTTTTAACATAATTTTACTGTTATTGTGCACTTTGGGCAAAAAGACCAGGGAATGTGGGGGGGAAACATTATAAAAGGAACCCATTCTCAAGCTGAGCATGTACTGTTCTAGAGATTCAGGAATTAAATTAGTACAAATTTGCCTCCGTGATGTACAGTTCAGTAACTCTAAGCTGATAGGGAAGGTGTGATAGATTGTTTGATCAAAGCATGCGGTTCATCACTTCGGTTGATTACAAAGAAGACAAGTGAGTGTAAATACTCTTTCACACTTGCTATATTTACCACTGAGTAATTCTGTTCAATAAAGTTGCACTTTCATCCTAATCCAAGTCAGAGCAATGTGCTCGATGAAGCTCGACGCTGGGCTTTCAGCAGTGTAAAGATACATGTAGGAAAAGACAGGCTCGCCTACACATATGGAAAGTGTCCTGGCGCTTTTGTGTTTGCGAAAAAAACACCAGAGCATTTGAGAGTAGATTCTAGTGGGTTTAATACATTCTGCACCTTAGGCCAAGATTAGACCGAGCAGCAGTGAAATAGGAAGTGACAGATTGTGCCTGTGCCTGTGAAGAGGAGCCTATTGTGTATTAGCCACATGTTGTGGGGGTGTGAATGTTGGCTGCTCACTGTACTGTATGTTGCATGTTGTGTTATACATGTGTAACATCCTATCACTCCATCTCATCTCCGAAAGTGTGTTTATTTCTGTGTTTCAGATCGAGATACTATAGATAGAGGAACAGAGAGACAGAGAGAGAGAGCGGGCGAGAGAGTACGAGTGTGAGAGAATCAGGGAAAGAGAAAGAGAAAGAGAAAGGAAGGGGAAATAAAATGTCTTGACGTAACACACTTTCATTGAGCCATCCAGCTCTCTTCAGGGGTTTTAATTCAGCAAAAGCTAAGCTGTGACCAAGATCCTGCATATAATGTTATTTGACAGCAAAATGTCTGAAACTGGTTAGGCTATGATCACATGGGGCACTCTTTTTTTTTTTTTGTGCCCCATGTGATTTGTGCAGTTGAAGGGATCGTTCGCAGAAACAGAAAAACACCATTTCTGGGGGAAAAAATAGCTATGCATTAGTGCACTGGTACAATTTTATCATTATTACCTGGAAAAAAAAAACACAGAGTAAGAGAGCAAGGAGCATGACATTCTGGTTGCCACAGTCTTGCAGTCCTTCTAGCTAATGGGGCCAGAGTTACTGATATACAAATGAACACAAGAAAGCTGGTGATGGCTCTGCTTGTGCCTGAAAAAGAGGGCGATCAGCCTATTTCACACTGAGGACGTAGGAAGTCCTCTCAAATACTGAAGAGAAAACTATGACGGGCTCCGGGCGCTACTGATGTATGGTATCATGTGGGTGAAGATGGTTACTCAGGTGTCATATTCAAACGGTAATATGTCAGGCAGCGTTTGACATGCCAGTTGCAGGACTGCCACCAAACTCTTCAGTCACTCTGATGTCAAACTTTTCCAAAATGAAGAATGATGAATCTCACAGATAAATCAATTTCCCCACTGGCTTGAACCCACTAACGGCCAATTGCAGCTATATTTATTAGTAGTATTATCAATTATGTTACTGTTATTAATATGAGTAGGAGTAGTAGTAGTGGTGGTGTTGTTAGCATGTGTTGGGGGAATTGGAGTTTTTCCAATGAAAATGGTCAAATTTAATGTGGCTGTATATATTAAAAAACATTGGTTATCAACTTTCATAAACTGATATCAGCTGTCCCCTATAGCACCACAGCACCGTGTCTTCCTGTTAGCAAGGGATTACCGACAGGAAATTGCGGCTTCACCCACTGGGGGGCAAGATTTCTTTTTTCTTTTTTTCTTTTTTTTTTTTTTGACAAAAGCCTTCCCTCTATCTCTTTTTCCCTTAATCAATCTGTCTCTCCCTCCCGTAGCCCCTCTTCTATCTCTCTCCCTCCATCTGTCTTCCTCATCCCCCTCACCTATATCACTGTCTTCTACTTTCCCTCCATTTATTTCTTTCTGTCTCGCTTTCCCTTTCGCCATCTATCTCTCTTTTTTCCTTGCTTGAATCTCTCTCTCATTCCCTCTCTATCTCTCTCTCTGCCTCCCGGTGTGTTAAAATGCCTCATTTGGACCCATTCCCCTCTGCTGCAGCTTTCGTTGCCTCGGTCAAACCAAGAGAGATCATCTCATCAGCTTTGTGAAGATGAATTTGTCCTTTCCTCCTTCTGTTTGCCGCAACAAAGAGATTAACAGATTACCCCCCTCCCACTGAAGAACGTCTGTTTGTCAAGATTAAGTCTAGACAAGAGCGGAAAGGAAAGGAGATTTAAGTGTTGAGAGTGGACAGAGTACACTTTTAATGTACACCATCACAAATTGTTACTTCCTTTCCTATAAGAATGAAATTTTGTCTTATGCGCATGAATCGCAAACAGTGTAGCATGTAGTGTAGCATACCCTCTTCATCATGACTTGTAGCTAATTATTACATTTAATATCTAACTTTTTAACTTTTACCTTTCAACTTAATTTTTCTTGTCTCACTGTGGCGTATCACCGAGACAAATTCCTCCTGTACGCTGTACATTTGGCAAGTAAAGCGATTCTGATTGTGTTACAGTCCTATTTTGAGCCAGAAATTCTAATAAATGAAGAGCTGGTGGATGAATTAGCGGGGATTATGAACTGGAACACATTCAGTTCAGGCTGCCAATCAAATGAAGGGGTGGGAGCAGTGAAATACAGTATGTACAAAAACAGAGAACACTGGTAGGTCCTTGTGAGACACTGTTATTTTTTCTTTTGTAAAACAAACAGTACTTCTGATTTGTTTGTCTTATTTGGATGTGGACGATCAGGTTGCACAGTGGCTCAGCGTCGTCAAGTGAACTGGACACTCTAAAATGCCACTGGGTGTGAATGTGTGTGTGTGTGAGTGTGTGTGTTTGTCGGGGTGTCACTCCTGAGATGGACTGGAAAACTTTCCAGGGTGTTTCTCTGCCTTCGGCCCCATGCATGATGGGATAGGCTCCAGCCCCCTCGTGACCCTGACTACAAAAGCAAGTACAGAAGACGGATGGACGAGGACACTCAAACAAGTTCTCAGTTCTCAGCCTCCCAACCTTCAACTCCCCGACCACCCTTACCTAACTCCTCTACTTCCACCACCAAACATGAATGACCACTGAACCTACAGAACCAAAATCCAGGGGCCGGGTTCCTCGCTGCTTGCCCTCGACAACCACTGTCTCTATCTGGAGGAACAGCCCTGTTCCCTGCTCCGCCACTGCTGTCACCGAATAAAAACATCAGGTGGGACGGCTGGTGCCAATCTCTACCACTAACTAAACTTTACTCAGGCATCTGACAGGCGGCTGGCGTGAGCCGGCACCCGGCTGAAGGGCAGGGGCCCAACTCCCCGAGGCATCGCCATGATGTCATCTTCATCACCATCAAATTAAAACTAATGAACGAGGACCAGAGGAGCAAGACCACCTCTCCACCCCTGACTGCAACTCCTGGGACAAACCCCCTTCCCTGCACCAAATATCCTTATAGATAGACAGATGGACAGAAAGATACATACATACATACATACATACATACATAAAGTTACTATTAAGTTACATCATTACTATAACTGTTATTAACACCATAACCTTTTTATTTCCTGTCTTTCTCTCAGCCCCCTCCTTTTTTGTTGTTGATTTAGTGTATTACTAATCTGTTGCTTACCATCTTTCTCCCACTATTTTTATTTATTTACTGTTATTCATATTGTTGCTGTTTTTATGTGTTTGTCTGTTTGTTCATGCACATGTTACTATTACCACAATTTTTGTAATATACTTTTTTATTTTGTAGGAATTTTATGTATTATATCCAATGGAATATAAAATAAAATACAGAATGCATAAGAATCTCTACATATGTAACCATCCCCTCTTTCCACTACAAAACTGTAAAACCTTTCCTATCTCATTATGTTTAGTATGTCTTGTCATGGACAGCAGTGTCCTGGACTGTTCTTGTCTTTTCTGTATATTCACTGAAAATAGGGTGCACACCATAATCATTTAATTAATTAATTAATTAATTAATTAATTTTTGGCCTCTTGTGAAATGGTATGGGCTGCTGGCTGAAGGGGGAGGGGCACACTGGTGAGGCTTGCTGTTTCATGGCTGTTTTAAGGTGCAGTCACACATGTGCAAATGCAAACATTCACTGCCCGCTGAGGCAAAATTCATGCCCTGCTGTGGTGAATGAGGGTGGCCCAAAACAGGACACACTCACAGAAATCAGACTGATAGGTTTTGATAGTCTGCAGTCCGCTTGAGTGGTTGTTCATTTTGCCATGGGAAAATGATCAGATAAGGTGTTTCCAGAGGTTTTTGGTGAGAGGGAGGACAAGGGTTTTTGCAGCCAGGAAAAGCTGTTGTGGAGGATTGGTGTGGTCGACGCTGCTGAAGTTGTTATCCTCCATGATGAGTTCATGCTCAAACACTGCAGCCAGACTTTCCCGGTCACTGGGACTGATTTGAACTTTTTGACTGTGATTATATACAGCACTCCCCAAAAGGTAGACAAAGACATAGTTCTCTTTTTTCTAGGCGGCATTCCCTTTTCATCCTTTGCCGAGGATGTAATGTTAATATCAAAGCCTTTTCTAAGTGTTTGTCAGTAATATTAGCTGTTACGTTGTGGTAATGAGGATTTAATTTAATGACATTATTTGCCGAGTAGGAGTGTCGCACATCCAGAGTTCCTTTCTCAGTGCTTATGTAAAAGTTTACATCAAAGCTAATCATGCCTCATAAAGCTCTTGCAAACAATACAAAAAGCTTACTTGAAATAATACTGTGTAATGTTTATAAAAGTGAGGAGTGTGACTATTATCTTTATAATAGTCACCTCCATTAAAATCCCCAACAGCTCACTTGTTCACATACACTATCTCAATAAAAACACACAACCATTGTCTAATTAACAAATGTTTTTAACAGCATTGCTAACATGAGATGTCTCAAAGAATACATACAGATAAATATTAATATGCAACATATTTTAAATGTATATTGTTGGGTTTCATTGAATTATCCCTATTTTTGAAGACAATGAATTACTGTTTTAAGTGTGTTTTATGGAGGCAGGTCCAGGGCATCAGGCAGGCAGATTTTTGGGACGACGCTGCATTTCTTGGTCAAAAAAAAAAAAAAAAAATTGGACACACACATATTGGTTTGCAGGCTTCCAGCGTGCCAGCTTTCACAGTCACACACACAAATGCAAACACACATTTAGGCATACATGCCTGTGCAGAGATAAGAGGAAAAGTTGATTCAGTCTAGTGCGCACTGGGCCATTGACACTGTGACAGTGGGTAATAATACTGCACAGTCATGCTTAACTCTCTCTCCCCCTCTCTCTCTCTCTCTCCCTCTCTCTCCCTCTCTCGCCTCACGTATTAAGTTGTGCAGATACTGTACAGCAGCCCAAAAGCTGTTTTTGTATGGAGTCCTATATGACAGAAATATTATTACTTTCCCCTGTAGTGTAAGATTTTTTTTTCCAGTTTCAGTAATAATACAGTTACCAGTCCCCAAAAAAGTTGTTACTGCTGTTATCAGCCCTTCTGAATGTTCAGCTGATGCTCAAAAACTATATTTCACCCTATCCCGTGATTTTCCCCCTTTTAATTAGTTGTCATCTGTGAATACTAAGCCTGTTTACACGGGAGAACAAAAGGGAGAAAACTTGAGTTTCTCTGGGTAGAAATATTCCCACTACATAAAACAAGAACACTGGACATTTGCAGTGTTTAGTTTTGCTGATGATTCACGAGGTGAGATAGTTAAGTTATCCCTACTTTTAAAGGTAAGAGACAAAGGCATTGGCAATATTAGAAAAGTAAAATCATGAATAGTGTAATAAATTGTTGTCATTTTGCAGCAATAATGCAAAATGTTTTTGAAATGAGTATGGTATTGTAACGAGTAATGAGTTATGTTAAACTCAGTGCTGCTGACCTCATATGGTTACTTCTCTGATACAACATGATCTGTGATGATGTGGCTGCTCACCTGGAAACTTCATAATTACACTGCAGACCGAAGCGGGTTCACTCATGTGTTCATGCTGTTTAGGATGATAAAACCTCAGGCCTAAGGTGCTAAGGTTTGTTTGCTTTTCAGAGTTTCTTATCATGAAATTATTACTTTGGGATTTTCTGGCTGCTGGTCAGACTAAGCACTTTTAAGGGCTCCTTTGCGTTCAAGAACTTGTGATAGTCATTAATTATTATTTTGGCATTTGATAGACAAAACGATTAGTCAGAGCAATAACAGATGGAATAAATGACAATGAAAGTAATCATTAGTTGCAGCCCTAGTCCAGTCCTTGGCTGAGAAAACGGCATCGTGCCAGGAAATTGTCCAAGAGCAGGACCACTCTGCCAATGTTGATGCAGCTTCTGCTGGTCATTGATGGAAGCTGAGAAAGGTCCTAGATTGTTTAATGCCACTTTAAGTATGTTAGCCTTTACACTGACATTTAGTTGTGCAGAAACATTCCTTGTGCCATTTTAGAAGGGCTTGGATACTGGAGGACAAATGTGGGTGAGAGCTGCTAGGTCATCAAATGAGCTCCTCCCATGGCTGATGATTGATTGATGTGGGCGGTGACACCTCTAGCTGGATCCTCCACATCTGATCTGTATGACATCCTAACCTCAGTGAACCCATACAACTCTGACACTGAAGATTTGATTAGGCTTAAACCACTTGCATAGCATCACCTTTCAGCCGTGTCACCATCAGTGAGTTTGTGGACAGATTGCAAAGACTGACTGATTTTCTCAAGAGCTAGACGAGTAGAGTTCCAGCATCAAACTCTGAAGCCTGCAACGAAACACATCAAGACCGAAAACACACATATGCCATGCAGCTGTGAGTGTTTCTTCTGTGTGGCCTCAGGTTGGATCCATTCTCCAAGTCGAACATCTGAACCTAGACCCTCAAAGAGCTACAGCGGTTCTCCTACACAGGTTCTGTGGGTTCTCCTCTGGCTGTCGCCACGGCAACAAGTTCCACCTAGTCTGCCTCAACAGGCTCCATCATCAGACAGCCATCATCACTGATACCCTTGTTTAAATTGGCTTTAGTTGCCCCTTGTTTTGTTTTCATTCATTTTGATTTCACTGACCTCCAAACTGATTGACTAACTGATTCATTAATCCATTCATTCATTGTGTCAGCAATAACCTTAGCTCAATTCCCTCATTCATCCCTTCATTAATTTCCCCATTTGTTCAGTCACTCATGCATTAATTCTTACCATGTACATACACACACACACACACACATACACATATGCATGTATGTATGTATGTATAGATTGTTAAATAGATAGATCCCATATCCCATTTTCATCACATTAGTTACTTTGGAAGTTGAATATTCCCATGAGGGATGATGTAATCACTATCTTTATTCGAAGACCTCATTGTGCCTTTAATAATTAACTAATTTATTGCTAAGTTGTTGTTTTGTGCATTCATTTAAAGCAGAGATAGAGATCCCTGTAATGGTGAGTCAACAACGTTCAGGTCTCTCACTGATTAATTTGGTTCATCATAATTTACTTTTGTTGAATGTGGTGCTTAGATTATAAACAAGTGAAAAATCTTAAGTTAGTGGTGATCACACAACACCCCCCTCAAACAGGTCGGGCTCTGGTCTTGTTGGTCGCAATTGTACTGCCCGAAGGTGTTTTAAAGATAGTGTCAAGTGTATCATCTTAAGTACATCTCTGACGAAACTGTAGCTATTATTAGAGAAGGGTTGATCAGTCACTTTAACAAACAGTAGCAGGAGGCTGCTGTCAGTCTCAGGAGTGAGTATTTTTTTTTTCTTTATAGACTTTAAAATTAGCTATGTCTTCTTAAAACTTGTAGTTCATTTATAGTTCCTCACTGAAAAGGTCGTGTTCTGCACTCTACTTGCTTTTTTAGTTGGCTGGTCATCCTGCCCGAATTATCATTATATATCACAGCACTAACATTAATTAAGATTGCACTAGCTACTGTTGGCTTTTTGCACCAGGTTACACTCACTGCTCCTCATCCAAATTTCTAAGAAGATGGTGACTCCATGCCTATTTCTTTTATAGTCTTTGATACAACTTTTGATACCAAATTTGCTTTTCTAATCTTCAGCTGCTGTCAAAATCAAACTGCAAGGTTTATAATAAAAGCTAAATGTTACAGGGTGAAAATAGGTTTTCATAGGGCACATTCCCTGTGTTGCAGTACCAAATTATATTTTTCTTTGTTTGGATACTACTTCAGAGCTCTTCTACTCTTGACAGAAACAAATCAGCACAACCTACCAATCAGCAAACAACTGACACAAAGCTCAACAGTCACAATGTGAACTGTTCTGTCCCTGCTGAGCACACTGAATCAAAGGTTATTCATCCTGCAACCTGGTGCTGCTTATTGCCTCAGGCAAACAAGGAATACATTTCTGTTAATAACGTGGACGCCACTCGGTTTGTATTGAAGTGTTGTGGCTTTAGACTCATGACAATGTCTGTACACAGGATATCTGAAGGTGATTTTAATTGAAAAGGGCCAACATCGCACCAGAAGGGGATGTAACTAAAGTTTTAAAAGACTATTTTCTGTTGTTGAGTCATCTTGAATGCAATCTGGTATGATGTGTGTATGGGTGCTGACATAAAAACATAAAAGGAACATAAAAAAAAAAAAAAAACATAAAAAGGCAGAAGATCAATGTGTCTTGACTTACTTGAGTATGTCTTCATTTCATTTTTTATTAGTTAAAGTTAAAGCCAGGATGAGTAGGATTTTCTTAAGATACAATGTATAGACTCATACAACAATAATCCTTATCAATCATCACTGAGCCACTAGAAGTGTGTGTTGATGTGTGTGTGTGTCTGCAGAGACCCTGCCCTCTGCCTGCCTCTGATTTTCTTGTTTTGCTGAGTTTGGGACTCTTCTGGGGGTCGGCCTTTGGACAGTGGGTATGTAGCTCCCAGCCAATCACAGCATGGTGTCAGATTGATAGCGCAACATCCTACAGGAAGCCATGAAAATAGTGGACAAAGATTAAAATATAACAAGATGAAACGCCAATTCCATCACCATCCTACGAAATAAAAACTCACTGGCAGTTAGCTTAGCCGGAATTGAGGAGGAAACTTTGACTTTTTTGTTTACAAAATACAACCAACAAATCCTATTCTTTCTGCCTTTAAAGAGTAATAACTCAAAAAATAGATCTCCATCCAACCCATTTTCATCTTCCCATAAAGCAACAGAGACACAACCTCTTGAACGTCACTAGACGATGCATTTGTAAATTGTACATTCTTTTCTTCCTATATATAGCGAAAGGGGAGCACATCAAAGTAAATGCATGTCTGGTCCCCCTTCAGAAAAAAAAGAAAAAAGAAAAAAAAAACATGTTTGTCTGCAACTGAAGAAAACATCTCACTGCAAAATGGTGGAATAACTTAACTCCAAATATAACCATCAATCAGTCTCTCCTCATCAAAGACACTGCGCTCTGAAAACGTTTGAACCTACTTCACAAAATAAAGTGGCTGGATAACATTTTCCATAAAATTAGTCTTTCAACAGCCCCAAAAAAGTACATATAATATACAAATATACATAATAGGCCAAGCAGACACAACTACATCTCCTTGCTCTCCTGTGAAAACCCAGTGTCTTTGATTTTTTTTTTGTCTCTTACTCTCTTACTCATATTGATGCTTTGTACGGCTCTTCAGCTGGCCATGAATCTGAAAATGAACGATGTTTTTGGAATTTATGAAAAACAGATTTTTAAGGGATGCAAAGTATTCATTGTTGCGGCGCTGACAGCTGTATGGAGGGGAGAGACTCTGAGAGGCTTTGTACAAGCACTTCAGTCAGGAGCCCAAACATCAAGCTTCACTGAGTAGCTACAGTTGACCTTGACCTGACAGCCCTCCCTGGGTGTGTGGGTGTGTGTGTGTGTGTGTGTGTGGGATAGAGACAA
>OMLB01014598.1:0-22119 GCA_900302555.1 Myripristis jacobus
ACCAGATGCTGTATTATTCTGCAATATTGCCAGTGTTTACCGAGCGATGACTGAGGAATCAATCCTGCACTCTGTCTGCCTTTCTTGCTCTCTATATACAAGTCTCTCTTTTCTAAGACCCAGCTAGCTGAGGGACAAATCTTGTGTTGCAGACAGAAAGACAGGGCAGACAGGCAAGAGCAAATGTCCTCCATACCGGGCTTCAGAGTGCACCGGGGTTGTCATGGAAACAGTGGGATGATTGAAGGCCGGAATAACAGCAAACCGAGATTTTTCTGAGAAAGTGCTGGTGATTTCAAACTTACAGGCTGCTTTACACCCACAGGGATTCATTTAATCTAAACAGAATAATTTTAATTCATTAAATCATGTAATCATGCTGAATCATGTTGTCATAAGGTAGTAAATATAAACAATGTTGATTTTATTCCTTGAAACGGTATTCTTCAACAAAAAGTTTCATTGTTAGCTTACTGCTCTATAATAGTTCCCTTGCTGAACCAGTATCTGGACAGAAATGCAGCAGCACCATAATACTCACAAATTTCTGCAAGGAATTAGATTTTTTCCACCATCCCTCTTAAAAAGGGCAGCTATTTTAAAGGTTAAACTTCCTTAAGTGTCTTTTTACAATTAATACTGGATCATAGTTTAAATTGGAGTTTAAAGGTTTCATGTAACAGGATTAAATTTTTATCGAGGTTTAGAGTAAAAAATAAACTGAGACTTAAGGAGGTTTAAATTCAACATTTCTTAATTTTAAACCAGTTTTAAAGTTTGGTCCAAAACAATTTAATGCAGAGGCATGATTTAATCTGGTTTAAAATGTAATCCTTGTTGCTGCAACCCCATCTGCTTTGGTTTGAGCCAGAGGGGAAGCTGTTCCTTCGTCGCATAATTAAAGCAAATCTCAAGCAAGCCGTAATGTGCCAAGAAAGCCCGAGCAGGAGCAGTCATTTCTTTCACTGAAGAGAAATTTAGTATGAGAAAGGAGTTTCCCCCAGAATAACCAATCATAAAGTGTTAGCAGGCACTGGATTCATGGATAATCGCATTTGCTGTCAAACTATCCATGGGAACTGTCTGCTGTGATCCCAGTGAGATCCAGGGTTTATATCAAAACACCTTTTCACTTAGTATCTCAGCTTTACAACTCATTTTTGTGAAAAAAGGGGCTTCTTCTCACACTCTGACTGTGTACGTTGTCTGTTTTAGCTGCATTATACAGTGTTTTTCCTGGGGACAGGAGGTGTGTTGCAAATCTTGCCCTGCTCCCACTCAACTGGCCAAGTTCCCGCCCCAGTGCTTGTCGCTTATCTTGATGAGTTGTCATCTGACCTGAGTCTGAGATAACCGGCATTCACAAAGCCTCACCAGGCATGGAAGGAAGGGGACAGTGAATGCAGCTAACCTCAAAAGGCAACTCAGTGATTTTTACTATTTAGCTTTGTCTTTTTTTTTTTTTTTTTTTTTTAATTTTATGGCTTTCCTGTTACAGCGCCCTCACGGCCACAACCAGTCTTGCCTATTACAGGACTAGACCAGTGATTGTGCATGTTTGGTAACTAAAACCTTAGCCAAAGCAAGTAATCCTATTTTAGAACTCAAATATCATTTTTTCTACCTTTTACAGAGCCAATGGTTTCCATTCATTATTGCAATGTAAAACATGGACAAACTGTAGTAAATGGGCAAAACATTCAAAATCACTGGCAGGGTCCTTTAAACATGGAATACACCCCAAAATATTCCAGCATCACTTAAAAGCCAATTTCAAGCAAATAAGGAGATGTAGGCACAAACATATGCATTGATTTATTTATTAATTTGGGTTTTCTTAAATGTTAATATTTGCGAACTGCACACATTTCTGTAATATCAGATATGTTTAACCTCCAATGCACAGTGCTTCCTCCTGATGTAAGGTGTGCTCACCGTCGGATCATACTTTCTGATCCAAACCAGGCTCTCCTGGGTTAGACTGGAAATGTACCAAGAAACCTCCCATTTCGGACTGACCAAGCGTGAAATCACTGCTCACTGCCAAAATGTCCTGAGAGGCTAATTTCGACATTTTCAGAGAGAAGAATGGGCGAATTCTGAACTAGAAAGAGGTACTAACAGGGGAAGGTAATTAAAATGTATGTTCCCACTGTTGCCTTGATTTAATGACTTTTCCATGACTTTCAATAATTAAGTCAGAGAGCCTCCATGAGGTTTTCAAACAGTGTGGCACGGAGTAGTCGTGTGCCCTCAAGTAAGGCCAAGTGTGCTGTGGAATTTTGAAACCTCCGATGCATTTTTCATAGAGTCGACATTACACAAACAGTGCATCCAGCATGAGGAAAAATGAGATACTATCCAGACATATGAATGACCTAGTTTTGAATCACTATCACACAATAATTACTCATATAAAGTACATTGCTGCATGAGATCCAGTGGTTACTGCGGTATAAAGGTGATCATACAGAGTAAAAGGCAGATAAGGAATGACTCTGGAAACTGATCCTGATTCATGCGGTCTATTTTATTCTGGGTCAGCTGTGTTTAGGCAGCATTAGCACTACACATTGGGCTATGCCTTCAATTTCAGTGCAACATAATGTACTGTGTAATGTGTATGTGTGTGTCATCTTCCAGTTGAACACAAAGCTGATATTACATGAGTTCTCTATTCATTGTTGTTGGGTTTGTTTTCAAGTTTGCATCCTGTTTGCTCTGGCTAGCTAGTGTAATTGTATGGGTTACAGGTCAGTTTTGGTATTTTTGAAGTTAGGCTATATTTCTGATTTTTCTACCATGGTGACTGTTGGTAAATACAAGTTCATTGTTTGTGTTAAAAATCAGGCTCTCACAGACCACTTTCAAAGCAGCCATTCTGACCTGAAATAGCAGGTAAACACAGGTGTTACTACTGACATTCATTAAGGTTCCATAATGTTTAGGTCTAACAGAGCCAGGGTCCTGGTGCTAAGCATGCTGGGTCAATGGAACGGCTCTGCTAAATTTAAATGGAACAGAACCTTCATTAATGTCATGAGTAACACCTGTGTTTACCTGCTTTTTCACATCCAAAAGGCTGCTGTGAAAAAGGTGTAATGAGCCATCTGTGATGCAGTACTGAAAATATCAAGTCCAAATTTCCATCACAAAAAAACATGAAACAAAAAGATTCTTAAACAAAACAACTTATCTCTATGAAATCCTTACAAACCGAGACCGAAGTCTAAGATCTCTCTTGGATGGACATGCAGCTGCTGATATTGTTGGTCTCTGAGAACAGAAACCACGTAACAAGTGGAACAAACAGAGCTAATATGGCAAACATCTGCTGACAAAATGGGGATCCACACTGAGTTTCTATTGAGAAATGTCAGTTTAGCTTTTTACTGTAGTTTCTGTCACATTACCTGGGCTAACGATGAGTGTTGCTGGCAGGCTAACTTCTCCTCATCAGTGTTTGTCTGTTGAATAGTGAAGACGAGTGGAGGAGGCCGGCCAAACCTGAGACACACAGGCTGTTTCTTTGTTTTCATTTAGGTATCCAAACTTTTTCTGAGAGTGGCGAAAATTTGGCATCCGACTGCAAAAGTCTTCAGTCTTGATGCACATATTGTGTCTCCTCTGCTTCTCTGTCCTAATCCATGTCTTGTGCGTCATGCAGACTAAACAAAGGCTTGTTGGGCTTGTTGTCCTTGCATTCCTTTGAAAGTGAGCCACCAGGGAACAGCAGTCAGCATGGGACCTTCTGTTCCACCCTAGTCTCCAAAACCTAGGAGTTCCCCAATGCAACAAATGGCTATTGCACAAGTAGCTGACTAAAACTTCATAACGTGTTCTAACGTCTCATATTATATTTAAGTCTAAGTGTTACAAATTCAAAAAGGAACAGGGGAGTTGTTCTGTGCTGACTGGTGTCCCCTGAGGCTTTCAAAGGGACACGAGGGCATGTAAACAGCCAGAGACATTTGATCTTTCTTATCTTGGTAAAATGACGGACAATGGCTGCCTCCGTACCAGATTTTCAAACTGACAACAAAGATTTTGTTGGCGGGCCGTACATGAGCCAAAATCCAGTGATAGGAACTGTAACCAATGGGTAAGGACAGAGCAAGGAGAGAAAAGCAACAACCTGAATACAAAAATGACATTTATGGGTGTTTTTCAGTGCTACTTTGTTGATGGCTCTAATGCCCTGTTTCGTTCAACTGGAGCCAGATTTTTAGCTGTAGGTTTCTCAATACTAACACAATCAGTACAATTGCATTTATTGATTGACCTTGTGTTAGAGAAGACAGAAGTACAGCCTAACTTGTGAAAGATTGAAACTTTTTAAAATTTGCTGCATCACTTTCTTCATAACATCCCTTTTCAGTCACATATACCACTGGTATTTGTACTGAAATGGCATTTTCTCATTTGTAATTATTTCTGAATTTATATCCGCATGATGTGATTTGGCCAGCCATGCTTACTGACCTCCCAGAGAAGTGTGATGATGCACCAAC
This sequence comes from Myripristis jacobus, assembly GCA_900302555.1. NCBI lineage: Eukaryota > Metazoa > Chordata > Actinopteri > Holocentriformes > Holocentridae > Myripristis > Myripristis jacobus. Next base: position 4,512 of record OMLB01014598.1, read on the forward strand.
CGTTGACCTTTACTGCTGTTGTATTAGAAATTTGTTATACTGACTCTGTGTTAGCATTATATTATCTGTGTTCTGTTTCTGTGCTTACAACATCCATTGCACGTCTGTCCGTTCTGGGGAGGGATCCCTCCTCTGTTGCTCCCCTGAGGTTTCTTCCTATCTTTTTCCCTGTTAAAGGTTTTTTTTTAGGAAGTTGTTCTTCATCCGATGTGAGGCTCTGAGAACAGAGGATGTTGTATTCCTGTAAAGCCCTTTGTGCCAAATTTGTAATTTGTGATTCTGGGCTATATAAATAAATAAAACTGAACTGAACTGAACTGTGTGTGCCCGTCAGATATATCTCTAAATACAATATGATGAAAATATATCTTATATTCTGGATTCTTATGAGCACATTGGTTTGTAGGCATGCATTGGGATTTGAATCTGACTTTAGGTGTGCCTTAGCTCCCAAAAAGACCACTGACTGACGTTCTTCCTTGCCAGTTTGATAATTTTGTTCATTTAGGGTCCTGGTTGCAGACTAAAATATCATTTTAAATAACCTGAATAACCTGAATTCACTTTCCGGGTCATGGACTGAAATAGTTTGAGATCTATCATAATCTAGATTTAAATGACTATATTTCCAGGTCAAAGATAAGAGTTAGTACATGAAAGTTTAAATTAAACCTCCAAGGCAGCAGGTGTAATTTCCGATTACCACTGTTTGTCAGAGCAGAGACCATTTTCTAGTCCAGGTCCGACGAGCATCACTGGGGTTTCAAACCCTTTGGACAAATTTGCTTGATTTCTTTTCAAAACATTGGCGAAAATGTAATGAGCAAATTAGCAAAAAAAAGTGATCAGAAAATTAGCAAAAAAATAGTAAGAAATTGAACTAAATTAATAGTCCAGAGTCCCAGAGGAAAATAACTAGAAAATTACCAGAAAATTGCCGCACAAAATATCAGAAATACATTTAAAAATACAATAATTAAATTGAATTAAATAAGTAAAATAAAGTTTGATATTTAAAAAAATACATAATAAAAATAAAAACATGAATAATAATAAAAAAATGCTACAATAAGGATAATACATGCTACGCGAATGTATTTTCTGTATTTCAATGCAACTGATGTATTGTAATTGAACTGAATTTACTGAAATTGTAATCTATTGTTATTGTTATTAGTAGCAGTAGTAGTAGAAGTAGTAGTAGTAGTAGTTACTATTTTAAAATTTGATTGAAGTTAAAGGCAAAATAGCAATTCAGGGTCAGCGGGACGATACAGAAATCGTCCAAATACAAACAAACAACAAACAAAACAATGCAAAACAAAACAAAAAATGCGATTTGTAGCTGAATCAATTTTTCTCCCCATCCCTAAAACTTACCCCCAAAATACCCCAAAGGTGGTGCCCAACCTAAGAAACTTATACATGATGGTCATTTTAAATTGAATGAAATACTCCAGACTCTAGCAGTAACTGATATGAAGTTAAGACGTGTTTGGGAAAGTCACTTTTTTGGCCATGATTAGCTATTCCTCATTAAGACCCACTGCTGTCTTAATTAAATCTCTGACCGGTCGCTGCCCTTTGAAGGACTAAAAGTCTTGTTTCCAGTAGAGTTGGGCTGAAAACCATCCTCTGAACGTGATGGTGCTGTTAAATATATTCTGGTATATTCCTGTGAAGTAACCCATTTGCAAAATTCCCTGATATTTCCTGACTTTCTCAGGGAATCTATCAAATAACCCTGACATCCTCTGCTTGGAATACCTTATTCACAATTTCACAATATTCCGGCAGTTTCATCACCAGTGGGCAGAGAGGAAATGAAAGAAAAAAAGAGAGCCTGGAGAAATATGAGGAGCTAAGGGGCATTGTTACTGCCACAGCAGAAAAGTGCAGTGGGATTTAAGTGAGTCGACGTCAACCTGTCCTCTGCTGTCCCGACAAAGACATTGAAATTCACAGCAGTGAGAGAACTCTTCCAGCTCCCAACGGATTACACTGCACAAATGTCACAGATAAAGAAATGGGAAAACACACATGGAGCTGCTACACTTGACATTTATCATGGGCTGTGGTTAGGCTGCTGACTACTCTGTTCCTTAAATCATCTGACCTTTAAGCGTCTTGGTTTTTGAAAGGAGGAGGTGGTCGCATTTTTAAATATTTTGTAAGAGGAGCAAGCAGGTTTGGCCCTTTCAGTAGTTTGATGACTGAAGGTTCGTCTCCATCCCCTTGTCCTCATCACAAGGCATTGTGAGGCCTGTGCTGCAGTTTATTTTGCTCAAATTGACCTTTAAGCAGCCATTCTGCAAAGATGATCAGAAAAAGCAGAGAAAATAAGCAATAAGTGGCGAAAACTGACTTCTAAAAAAGTCTTTACGAGATGGTGTTTTGTATTTGTATTTCTGAGTTTATTCTACAGCATGTCACATGTCTTTAAGAAAGAAAGACAGCGAGGGATAAAGACGGGGAGTATTTCCATTCATGCAGCTGTATTTTCACACCTTCCATTCTGTGTTCTCTACAAAATACCTCCTGAAATATATCAATAACTTAAGTCAAGTGCTCCTTTAATAGCTACAAAGAATGGCTGCAAGCAAAACATAAACCTCACAAGAGTACGCCTGGGAATTAGTAGCTCTGTAAAGCCACAGAGAAGTCAGGATTGTAAAGAAAGGAAAAAATGCAAAGACAAACTGCAAGAGGCTTGGTCCGATTCAGCGAGGAAGAAGTTACGCTGCATTCACATTACAAAGACACAAGACTGTTGCCTATTCTATTCTTTCAGGTGCCATTTCTTCAATTCTGATGTCATCAACATTTCAAATAAACCTGCAAAAGGAATTGAGCACGTTTTGCATAATTAAGGTTCACAGTGTTGTATTGTATCGTTTGACGGGGCTAAATCAAGTCCTACCGATCTGATGGCTTCTATTAATGTATCAAGATGCATCGTATTGTTGAATATGTATTGATTCAGCTCCAGTGGTTGAAATGCACACCCCTAGTTTCAATATGACTTTGCTTTTAGCTGTCAAGTCGTTCTCACATTTTTTTCCCCCTGTATGACATAAAAGCAGCGTTAAGCTTCTTTAAACTTTATCATACACACATGCACAGCTAAATATATACCCACTACACGTAGGAAGCTCTCTCTTTCTCACACACACATACCTTCTCCAGGGAGTGGATCTGTTGTTTATGCCTTTCTTCCACAGTCTGGCTCTTGGTCTGCAAGGCCCCGCTCTCTTCTTCCAGCCTCAGTACCTTGTCTTTCAGCCGGCTGCGCTCGCTCTCCAGGTCCCTGATGGCCGCCTCCTGGGTCATCTGGGTGGCCTGCAGGCTGCCTATCTGACCTGGCAGAGGACAGACAAAACAAGAGCATGACAAGAGTGCCGATAGTGAGCCGATGTCACCTGTGTTGCCTGGTCGCTGTAATTTCCTTGCTGATGTCTGCAAAATAAATAAATAAATAGTCTGCTAAATGAACTGCTGTCAGCGAATTTGAAATTCGAACTCGGCTGGCAGTGGATTTTCAATACAATTTGTCAGGGGAGTCAGTTCCCTGCTGCTGATATAATTTACCACTAACACTTCCAAAACTGCTTATGATCAACTAAATTTCTTGGGACAAACTACAGCAATGGCAGTTGACTGGCAAGATATTATTTGGTCAGAATAATAAATTAGTAGATGGAGATCACCAACCTAGATGGAACACTGGTCCCAAATTCACTCCAGTGTTTTTTAGATATGATGCCAGTAGATATAAATGTACTTTTGCAGTTTTGCTTGATCTTTGCGCTCCATTGTAACAATAAAAACTACAAGATCAGTGTTGGACTTAGGACCACAGAACCTGATCTGGATTAGAACACACTTTTCTACTGAAATCAACACAGCAGGATGGTCGAAGTGGCAGCATTTTTATGTGAATCTTCGCCATTGCAAAGAACTGCAGCTGTTGTACAGGACTAACTACCTTAATCCAGTTGGTAAGTATTAATGTTGATTAGTACTTGTAGCAAGCAGCCACAGCACAATATATCTTCTTTCTCAAAGGTGTGTGACAGACTTCAGACTGCCCTATATGTGCATTGTCACTATAACAACTAGCCACAATTACTATTTTATTCTGAACTAGTCAAAGAACCACTGCAAACAGTTCAATGACAGTTCAATGACAATGTTCTATTGGTAAAACTGAAGTATGGTGAGTGTCATTCCTTGTCAGAATAAAAAGGTTGTTTTCCCAAATGGTAAATGAAGCCATCAGCAGCAACAGTTTTTTTTTTATATATACACAACAGCAAAGGAAAATGACGTGTTTCAGCCCTAGGCTTTCCTTAGTGTTTCTGTGTTTTGTGTTGACCTGCAATGACCTCAAACCTGCACACTTTTTCAGTGATGCTAAAAAGCTGGCTAAAAGGAAATCAAACATTCCCATCTGAGGTATTTCATGAACCAATCAATCATCCTTATTCTACAATATGTACTGTTTAAATTGAAGTTTGATGTAAATTTTCATTTTGTGTCTATGCTGCATCTTTGCTCACTTGCCCTGGTCCTGGGGATGAAAAAGACATACAGACACAAGACAGAGATATCGCCGAATAGCTTGTTAACTGTGCATGCTCCCTGTTAAATAAATGAATAAAACAATCTGAAAAATTCACGGTGAATAGAGATAAGTGTGGTTTGTGTGTACTATGTAGTAAACACAGCAGGAGAGGGGTAAAGCTGATCTCTCTCACATGCATACAGAACGTGACAGAACACCCTCACCCAACATGAGGAGCCTATAGAGGCTTCATGGACTCAGTGCGGTTAAGTGCTAAGTTGTTGCTGTCGTTCCTGCACTCCAAGCACGGTTGCAGCTCTGTTGTATGAAATATTGATGCACACACATCACTAGATATTAAATCAGATTCTAGGATACGCACACACACACACACACTTTTTCGTGCTAGTAGCGGCAGGATGCCTCGGTTGCTTCTCAGTTACATACACGTACACGTGCACGTCGTACACACACCTTAAACTGGGCGTAACTGATGTGAGCTGTGCTTGTCCTGCCTCTGAGGGCCTGGGAATGCAATTAGCCTGCATATACAGCATTCCGCCATTAAAGTGGTACATATTATGATGCCTCAGACAAGACATGGGGAGCTGTTAACGGATGTTTTTGATATGTTTGTATGGAAGGAAGTTTCTTGAGGTTGGTGTGGGTTTTGTTGGCTTTGCTAGTGTTTTAAATATCAGCACAAAATGGGGAGAGGACCTGAGAAGCACAGTAGCAGGGATCCACCAATTACCTGTTCAATACTCAGTATCATAACTTTGATTTAAATGATGGCCGATGTGAAAACCACTCAGGACGCCTCCTCTCTATCTGAAAGGCAGCAGAGCAAAAGCAAGAGGGCGTGTTGCTGATAATCAGGTTGAAAATTTTCCTCTTCCTTTTCACTGGAATTGCCTTAAATTTAGTTTAACAGAAAGACAAAAACAGGTTACAGGTTCAGTTTTATTGGATTTAAACGCTCGTGAATGGGGTCTTTCACAAGCTTTTAAATACAAATGTGATGTCAATCCAGCATCACTGATCTGACCTTTAAATAAATCATTCTAATTATTAGAATTATTTTGAAAGGGATTTTTTGGGGGGTAATTTTGTGCATGGTTTGTTGTATTTTATTGCAATTGTTTTGTTTTTTACTAATATAATATTGATTTGTTTATTCAAAGAGAGGTTTGCATATGGTGGTAATAAAAATTTTGACACTGCAGTTTTCAAATTTACTACAAATGAATATCAGTCCTAAATATTGGTTATCAGTTCTCTGTATTGGCCCTAAAAATCAACCTCAGTTCTATCCAGTATCTTACTGGCTTTGAGCAGGATTTCAGTTGCTTGCTGCTGGACTCGGTCTCTGGCCGCCTCCAGTTCACACTCGGCTTCCTTCTGACGAATCTCCACGATCTCAGAGTCCTGGGTCACCTCGTCCAGCTGCTTGGTCAGGTCCTGCACCGGAGGCCAGACAGGAACACACATAAACACAGCTTCGTCACATCATGGCAGCCATATTTGAGTTCAGGCAAACTCAACTGGTCTTTGAGCCAAAAAAAAAATATACATGTCAAAACATCACAGAGACAGTAGCAGATGAACAAATGACCAAATGAGAAGCCACAGCCACGGGAACGACAGTAGCACCTGGGATGCTCATCCGTACATTAAACCTCCAAGGCTAACGTTAGTGGCTAACATCAGCTATCGTCACTGACTCACATTAGCAAATCCTTTCTGTCAGTGGACACATAAATGTTTTTCTCTCTTCTTGTAAGCGTACATGCCAGTTGCAATCAAATGCATTCAGCATCAAGGTGGGACGTTCCAACTCAGAAGTCAGAAGTAAATGGACAGTAAATGGAAATCTCCTCATTTCCACAAGTTTTCCAAAAAAACAAAAATCTTGGAATGGACCTTCTTCACAGCAGCCATTGTGACATGGAACAGCAGGTAAACACAGGTGTTACTGATGATATTAATTAAAGTTAAGGCTGTATCTGACTCACTCTCTCCAGAGCTGACATTTCATTGCATTGTTGAAATTTGATAGCTAATTTAGGCTATTCCTATCATATCATGTAACACTGTCAAATGGTGACGTCAGCTTGGAAATGGCTAATAGGTGATCAAATTCATTGTTTTACCTTGAACTGTGACCTGATATCACTTCAGATTTTTACTGTCCATTGTCTTTTCAGTTGTTCATCAACTGGGAAGCGATGAGATGACAACAATTCATCAGAGAGCCTACACTGATACAACGCGAGGCCTGGAGCACAGCACAACAGTGTTTGAGCGTCCCACCCTGAGCGGGACGACAGAGGAGGATGGCTGCCGTGGGAATATGGTCTGTTCTCTGACCAGTTCATCCAATTAACTGCACATCATCTACCAGTTCTAAAAGGATACAAAAACAGAATATTTTTCCATTCCCTATTGCAGTATATTCTGAATGCATTTTTATGAGAATGTGTGTTATTGTCATATTGCAACGCCAAGTAACTATCTTAAAAATAATAATAGTAAAAATAAAACAAAAACAAAAACAGGACTGCTCGACTTGAGGCATCTCAACTCGTCGACTTTCAGGGGGCAGCCCTAATTAAGGTTCTACTCCATTTAAGTGTAAACTTTTATCTGACTGGATTTTTATTTGAAAACATACACAACTTCATTCTAGAAATCTCTGTAGTCTTTATGTTATGACGGCACTGATTTCTAGCCGTGGATTCTTTTTATTTGATGAAAGGACCGGACACTAGCAGTGAGGATCAGACTCAACTAAGCTAAGCTAGCTTAGCTAACGTTAGCAGCTCTCATGGACAGGACCTTGTTTTTCGGCTCCTATGGAACACATTCAGCACGGAGGTGGGGCGTTCCAACTTGGATGTCAACACTTTCCATAGTCAATGGAAATGTCCATCAAAGAAGCAGCACTACAGATATGAAGCATGACATTAGCATAAACATCAATGCTGTATGCTGACTGCTGATGAACTAAGAATCTGTGGATGAATTTCACGTGTGGCTTGCACGTGCATGCAAGCACACGCACACAGCATTAATGTAGAAGAATGTGTACACATGCAAACGACAAAACGTTTACTTAATGTGACCATTTCCATTGTCCCTATGACCTTCTGTCTGTAGGAACATATGAGAAGCCATGTCCCAGTGCTCAGTCATACCAAGTGCACTGCCAAGAACCACACTCCTACTGCGGTTCCTGCTGCTGAGACAATGAAAGCACTGGATGATGATAACCACTGAGGAGTCACACACACACTGAACCTGGGGTTGTGTGTGTGTGTGCCTGTGCGTACACTGATTATTTCCCTGATGAGCCCTGGGCAGGTGGGTGCACTTTGGGACTGCTAGGTTTAGATAAGAGATCCATAACATGCGTGCACATGCACGTGTGTGTGTGCGCATGTGTGTGTGTGTGTGTGTGTGTGTGTGTGAGTAATTAGCCATATCTCTCTTGTTAGAGCTAGCCTAAATAAAGAATCTCATTGTTACTGAGAGATTAAGATTGCCACTGATTCATACCTCAATACAGACAAATACTGTATAGACACACACACACACACACACACACACACACACACTTACACAGAGCATGCTCTAGGGATCCCTGCCTTCACAGCAGCTGTCAGTCATTCTTATTGGACGTGGCTGAACTGCACTGCCATTCAAATATGAAAGGCTTGAAAAACTGTGCTCAGCTCGATTCATCCTGGTCCCAGTGGTGCAACCATTTAACACCAGCTCCAGTTAAGAGCTGGTCATCTATTTTTTTTCCCTTGCTAAACGCTTCTGTCAACAACTAGATGTGTTTTAGGTGCTAATGAAAAAAACAGCAGCAATTCAAAGTTTTGTTGGCATAGCACATACCTCTGGCTTTCAAAGGACATTTTATGTTTTAGGTATAATTTGTCATTTTTGGCATGCGGTGCTAAGAGTGCTTAGGCTCCACAGAAGCTGATGAGATCTTTTGCTTGCACTTTTCCAGAAAACCTGGCTACTGAAACGGAAACTAAAACAGGGTGATGGAGAAACTAAGAGCTGGAAAGTGTAGCCTTGCGTGACACCACAAGTATTTTAGACTGATGTTGATATACCACTATTTCTACCCATGAAGTATTCTGGTAATTACCTCTCCTGAGATAAGGCAATGTTTTGCTTTGGTGCACACAAGACTACTGCAAAATTTGAATGATGAGAGTCAACGTGTGCTTCCTTGAAAATGAATGTTCTAAATCAAAATATCACCTTATGGAGAAGCTATAATTACCAATTACAGGAAAAAAAGAAATTCTGACACTTTAAAAATGAAGCTCTTCAGTGAAACTTAGATCAAACTAAGGATTAAAACCTCAGCTGTAAGCTCTTCAAGGTTAAATTCAAATCCAGTTAATGACAATTAACTCTCACTAGGCCTTGTAGGATTATGAGACACATTAGTCGACTGAGGCTGTACAATGAGCGATTACTGGGTTACCTCTGTATCAATAAAATGTATCAGCTACATCTGAAAGACTATGACAGTATTTGGGTTAAGTTGTCTCCCTCTGCTACCTCCCTAATGGCTTGTCTCTGTTCCGTTCTTCCCCTCTTTTGTAGGAAATAAAATTTGATAACTTCAACTGAGTGAATAAACGAGAGCCACCTAGCATAATGTGCCTCACTGTCTCTGCTCTGTTGTGGTTTTGTTATCTGCGCCACAGCTGATTGCACTTATCGCTAATCACATTATTAACTCTAGGCGCACCAGCCACCACTGATTTTTTATCATATTACTCAGCAGCACTGAGCAAAGCCTGGCAACTAGGGGATTTCTTCCTCTTTTTTGCTATCAGTGACAATTTTCGAGGAAGCCTTCAGTGCATGTCATCCTGACGCAAAACAGACACACTCTCCCAATTCCCCTAATGCATGCATCACCCTCTACTTGACTGGTAAAGACAATCATATGCGTGTTTTCAGAGGCTTTACAAAATTATCACTAGAAAGGCCAAGAGCCCTTGGGTGGCATTGAGTGCTTATATAAAGAAAAAAATCTTAACTAAAGGAAAAGTATTGGAGCTTTCCACTGAATTTGTAACTAGGATGAATCTGACTTCCTGCATGGTAATGTGCAAATGAATGCCACTTAAGTCAGAGCTCCAAGTTAAAATTATGGAGAAGATCTGAAAGCTCCAGGCTATATGATATGACTTCACAACAGCATGGTAAGCAACACAGGCGATGATAAAACATTTATTCTGACTGGATTTATATTTGAAAACACATGTAACTTCATTCTAGTGCTCTGATTTATAGCAGTGGATTCTTGTAATTTGATGAACAGACCTAGCACTAGCAGTGAAGAACAGTTTTCCAAGTTTTCCAAAAAAATAAATAAATAAATAAAATCTGGGAATGGACCTTTTTCACAACAGCCATTGTCACATTGGAATAGCAGGTAAAACACAGGTGTTACAAATGAAATGAATGAAGGCTCTGTTTCATTTCAGTGTACAAGAGGAACAATAGCAGAGGAACAATAGCAAGGCCCAGAAAAAGCTCTATTCTAAAAAGTGGCCTTGGGAAATGAGCACAGTCTTATCTGCAGATACAGTGCCTAAATCAGAGCTAGAAGGAAAGGCTCCACATGTAGACACTCCAGCCCCCTTTTACCTTGATGTTACTCTCAGCTGCAGCGAGTGAGGCCTGGAGCTTGTGGGACTTCTCACGGTTTTCCCGGGCTTCATCCGTTACCCTGGCCAACTCAGCCCTCAGTTTGCCGAGGGTTTTCTGGAGTGCTGCCTCCTGGGTCTGGAACTCTCGCCGCAGCTCAGCCTCGGTGCGTTTCCATGCCAGCAGGTTGTCGGCGGTCAGCTGCTGGGTTCTCTTCATGGCCTCCAGTTCGCGCTCATAGAAAGCCTGAGCCTGCAAAGAGAGAAGCTTGAGTGAAACAATCCATCTCACATCGGTTCCTGAAATATGGCAGACAAGCAAATACCAGACAATATCTTGGCCAAGCAATAGTCCTCCAGCTATAGCCACCGTTTAGAGGCAGGCTTCACCTGGGAAATGTCACTGAAATACTCGGCTGTCAGTGTGGACAGCTTCAATGGGACTAATGGCCCCTGTCGACTTTATGGTGCCATTCTGCTATTCAGATGTAATAGGACATGGCACAACACAACCTTCTATTTCAGTGTGATCAACATCAAAGTGCCAACACAATAGATTTCCTTCCTTTCTCAACCCTTTAATACCTGAGCAAATTGATTTCTTTCAAATACATTGGGAAAAAGGTGATTAGCAAATTTGTGGATCATTCATAACAATTCAGCCAAAAAAAAGTCCTTAAACCACTTAAATCAACCAACTCTAATTATACATAGTGCACCTTTAAGACCACACCACTCTTTTGGGCTTTTTTAACTTTAAATGAAACCAGAATTTTAATACCTGAAATTACCAATAGAGACCATACCTTGTGGAAAAAAAATGTTTACTGAGGTAGTAAATCAAGAGAGAAGTTTTTTTCTCATTGACTTCCATATATTTGGGCTCTTTTTTGCAACCAGCCTTGGTGCCATCATGGTGGTCATTAGGAAGAACTGCACTGTCACACACTTAGGCAGTGGCATTGACTCGCAGCCCCAGTGTTGAGAGGAGTCAGGCAGCAGACACAAACACCTGTCCATCTCCAGGAATGTCCCCATCAACCTAACCAAAACCTTCACCACAACAACCTGTGGGTGTTCCCAGAGGTGGGCGTGGCAGGAGGTCTTTGTGTCCGCCAACAGATATTGTTGCCAATGATTGCTGCCTGGAACAGAGCAACCCCTCAGCGCAGCCAAGTTGCTTGCAGTGTGTATAAGCAGTGATTGTCCTCTACGGTGGCTACCTTGCTGAGTTTGGCTTCATACTCCTCCACCAGTCTCTTCTTGTCCTGTTTGAGCTCCTCTACCCGTTCCGTCAGAGATTCCACCTACAACAAATAAGCACAACACATGACACTTCACAACTATCAGAATGAGAACCACTTTGTTTTCAAATACAGTGAAAATACTGAAGTCGTTTTGACATTGATGTAGACTGAGACAAAAATTATTTTACTGTCCATACCTACATCCATTGAACAATGATCCATTAACAACAGTCCATTAACACTATATAGAACATACAACACTCTACATGCACTACAAGTATAAAGGGTGTCCATTACTGTCTGCAGGTCAGAGAATCAAGAGGTGGTCATAATGAATGTAATCATATAATGCAAATGTCTGGCATTTACCTGTGACTTGATTTTCCACATTCAAAGAAAAATATGTTGTTCAAGTACACTGATGTTTTTGGTACAGCTGGTTAATTCATAGGCTTGTTAATTAGTCAAATAAGCAAGTAATTTCTGTCTCACAATTTAGTGGGTGATTTATCAAGACTGATAATGTAAATGAGCACAGCCCCAGTTAATCTGAAGCACCGCTACTAATACCTGTGGCTAAAGAGGTATTTGCAGCTTGTCTGCAAAGCCACATGGCTTTCAGCACCAGACACAGCAGCTATGACAAAGATAATGTATTCTAAATCAAGAAACATGTCTCTGTTTTTTCACATTTTTAATGGTAAAACAGAAACAAGTGGCAGCTACTACAGACAGTGTAGTGCAGGCATAATCCACCAATCATACACTGTTCCTTATCTCTGATGGCCCCAGTGGAGAGGGAAACTATCCCAAGAATGCAGCAACACTGCTGAGAACATGCCACCTCTGAGATCTTTACATACTGTAGATAAATGTGGAAATTAATTTCCAAGTGTGTCTGTGTGTAAAAGAAGGGCTATGGCATTTTATGTCAAAGATATTGCTTTCAATATCCAAACTGTGGCTGAACTCAGACAACTAAGATATGATCTCAATGTAACCAAGATCTGAACCTTACAGTTAACATAAGTTTCCATGATTGTCTGCACCAGGTTGAATTGAAAGACAGGCTGAACCAAACCATGCTTTTCAGAGGCAGTTAATAACAGGTGCAATTTCCTTTGCCTTGGCCACCAGTCATGATAAATCAGCTTTAGCAAGTCAACTGAAATTATTTTCTAGTCATTCCTCCCATATTTTTGTGGTCCTACATCAGAACACCCTAAAATAGTTTTGTATTTTTGGCCGCACATGCAGTTGTCAGCAGTGCAAACGTGTGATGCGGCACCTCGGTAAATCGAGGACAGACTCTGTCTCGTCTGTGCATGAAAAAGCCCCACAGATGCTAGATAAATCAATCCCCTAGTCTTCCCTGTGGGTAGGTAGTTAGTTGGTACCTCAGCTTTGTGAAGCTGCCCCAGTTTCTCCTGGTCTTTGCTGTAGTTTGCATTCTGGCTCTGATGGCTGCGGAGAAGCTCCTGAACCTCCTGTCTGTGTTGGGCCTTCAGTTCCTCCAGAGCAACCCTCTTCTCCTGCTCAAACTGGGCCTGGGCCTGGCTGAATGTGCGCAGCTTCTCCTCAAAGGACCTCCGCATCTCTTCTACCTCCCTTGACATGGATACCACACGCTGTGTGTGCTGCAGAGGGAGGGAAGAAGGGAAAGATTGAAGTGATTGGAGAATTGATTTATAGTACAGAGTGGGCTCCTGGTCAAGAGCTACTGGTCAAGTGGTGATGAACTGGCTGGGCAGTGTCTGGCCTTCCATCTGCCAACCCACCAGGTCTGCATTAGTCATAAAACCAACAAACAACCAAAACAGAGAGTCAGGAAACTCTCTGCAAATCAATGGCCAAAAGCACTGAGAGAATCATTCAAAGTTTATTTAGCATTATCTTATCTTGACTTGGGTTGCTTTGTTTTGTTTATTCTCCTAAAGAGCTCCTAACAAAACCATGTAAGGATTCAGCATTGATGTTCATGTTATCTTGGATTGCACAACATTTACATAAGAGATTTTTAGAATCATTAAAGGTATTGAAACTACATTTACTATGGTGGGTTACATTCAGGAGCAATGCTCCATCTGTTATGTTAATAATAAAAATAATAACTATATAGAGGTTCATAGAGCACCTTTCATACAAAAGGTGGAGCACAACGTGTTTTACAATAAAATGCAAAAGTTATTTATATTAAGAGAAAACAGGTAAATTGAAAACAGAGAAAATAAAACCAAAATAAAATGTAAATAATAAAGGCAATAAAAGTAAATAATAATTAAAGTAGTAAGTAGTAATTATATCAGGTTTGTTTAGCTGCTGTTGCCAGGTAGTTCTACACTCAGTTACGGCACGTCGACCACGTCGGACTCTGTCCGACATGGTCTAACATTCAAACCCATCCATCCACCTTTTCCCTCTACCTGTGCCTCAGTGCAGAGCTGCATGTCTTCAACCCTCTGGCGGTAACTCTCAAACTCAGCCAAGGCCTGTCTCTTCATCCTCTCATGGAGCTCCATGGACTCCTCCAGCGACTGGATCCGCCTCTTCAAGTCCATCTCATCGCTGATCTTACTCTTGTACTGAAACAAACACAGCTGTATGGGTCACTTAGGCATACCACTTAGCGCTGGGTGTCGGGGGAGTCAAATCTAGTCAACTTCATAAGGAAATTCTTGCGGTCAAGGTACAAAAACAACCATCCCGTGGTGTCTATGGATATCAATTTAATACTTTTTAAGACCTTTTAAAGCCAAATTTGAATAGGCAAAGAGAAGATCCCACACACTGCTTTCGCATTGCATCACACGTTACTTACTGATTTTTCGGTCACACTGGAGCCTACGGACACTGGACAGTCTGATATGGGTCCAGTATGGCAGGCAAGTATAAACTGATCTGGGATAATGTACAGAGGCCAATTCCCAAAAGGTTAAGTGCAGCAGATTATAGTTTTATAACATCAATGTTTCTAATTTAACAATAAAATAAAAAAAAAATGGAAGGATAAATAAAATAAGATTACATTTTTTTGTAAAAGGACCCGCAGACACCCTGCTACCCATGTAACAGACACCATGAAAGCAAAAACCAAGAAATACTGCACAAACAACAAAGCCAAGAGACAGACAGCAGGTTCAGGGCTGGCTGTTGAGAACGGTGATAGCAGCAGGTACAAAGCACCATTTAAACCAGACTGCTCTGATTTTACACTGCAGCACTCTGCCCCTATGACTCATTTCCAATTTTTGAAGTAACGGATGTGAGCGATCATTACGGATGCTCTGAAGCTTATCAAAAATGTGATCATTGTAGAGCTGGACTACTTGCAGACTTGATTATGCGCTCAATTTTGTCCTGATCCTGACCTCGCATGTCACCAAACACACAGCATAAAGCAAAGATCATAACACTCTACTGACTTATGGATGAGCTGCAGAATAGCTGCAGAATCTCATTTCTGACGTGAAATTTTAATTTGCTCTGGAAAAACAGTGTCTGTTGGAGGGTTGTTTTTTTTCCAATTTCAATTCTGCACAAGCCTTAAAGTGGAGGTCATTATCAACCTCAACCCCAAGATATTTGCAGACTGAGACTCTGAGACTCTTTATTAATTCACCACCGATCTGAGTGGGAGAGACTGTAGACTTAGTCCCCCTAAGATCTGTGACCATATCTTTATTTTTTAACATTAATTTGAATACGGTTGCCTGTGCACCAGTGATGGCCCAGTAATGACACATCCATCTTATCATGGTGATCATATTTCTTTATGTTTAATTTGTGCACAAGGGACAGAGAGAAAGAAACTGCAGTGTCTTCCTGCTTGTTGTGGAGAAATCAAGGACAACCCCAGTTGGGATCAAAAGTACTTCACACCCTTTCAAATTGCCCATTGACTTGAGGCCTGAAATGAATATTTGTTAAATGATTTCATTTAAATTTAAATTTTGCATGTTGTCTTGAGTGGAAAAGTGTTTTGCTTTTTATTTCGTTTTGCAGATACCTAAAACCAAATTCAAATGAAAACTGTCTGTCTGTTTTAATGGGGTCAATTCTATTCATTACAGTCAATGCGTTTTTATTGACAACTCATTTCAGGAATACAATTTTCTCAAAAATCATTTAGATTGTCAAGAAAATTATGTACAGTCCCACTGCACAGGCTTTGAGGAGAAGTGTAGCACATTGTTAATAAGCTGTGTATATATGTGGTTGTCAAAAGTGCTACACTCCTTTTCAATGTACTCACTTTATCCAAGGAAACCTGCTGAAACTGTACAGCCCTAAAATGTATTAATGGTGATAACAAATAGGTTTAATTATTTCATAATCAGTTTATTAAATAATGATCAGTTAATTTGAATGTGATCTCATCGACTACCCTCATCTCTTCTATGGAGAATACAGTACAGTCATAGTCTTAATGGATAAATAACATAAAATAACATTAGCAAACATAGCTTTTAGCATATTACAAAGAGGCATAAAAGATTTATTGTAAAATGCATTGTGTGGTGTGTGTGTTGTCATGCCAACATGTACATAGCACCTTACCTCACTAATATCCGTCCATGCAAACTAATAGATACAGTCTCCTTTCATGTGACATATAAACTATTCTGCGTAAAAGCAGAGGATTATGGGAGTTATATTAAAGGGATAGTTCACCCATTCTTAAAAAAAAATACAGCATTGCATTGCAGCAGTGCTATCTTCCTCTCATTGTTACTGAGTGCTGGACACTGGCTAGAATTAAAATTCAATAATAATACAACAGTTTTGACTTCCTTTGATTAATCAGAAACTGGGCAGGAACTTTTTTGTGGCAATGTTTACCACACTGTGAACTAGTCTGACAGTGTGCAGCTATAGCAGCATGATGTACACTAGTCTGATGGTGTACAGCTACAGGGGAGTCAAGTGGTTCACCCTGACTGACCTGAACTTTTGAGCACCGTGAGTCCATTCTGAAGAATCCATACAGCTCTTTGAGCCCTTTATTGATCGTCCCAAAACCAAAAGTTCACAAAGAATCATCACCTTGCCAGTAGTGTATCTTTTTAGTCTTGTTACTCAAAAAACTAATTTAGTACTCATGACTTGTTATTCACATCAATAGTAAATGTAATTTTACTTATTCATGCAAGGTAGAAATAATTAATTACATATTACTACATATTACCTGTCTTCCTTTCAAATATCAGAATTAGTAAGCTCACTCTCCTGTGAGTACTTTTTTCTGGAAGACTATTACCGAGATGCACAACTGTCACTAATTTCCAGGCGATTCGCAAGTGATAACATGCAAGTGTTTAGCTGATGAGGAAGTTACAAAATAATAATAATGAAGGAAAAGGGTGAACCTGTAAGATCTTCTCCCTGGTTTCAGAGAGTATCTGCTGCACCTCCTCTTCATGGGCCTCCTTCAGCGTGGCGATGGCTGCTTCATGCTCATCGTTTTTCGTGTTCAGTGCATAGATAACCTGAAAGAGAGAGGGGGGGGTACAGGCTTAGGTGGAAGAAGTGGTAATGATCAGGGATATTAGTCGTGCTGATGGGAGGCCAATCAGATACGGGGTCATTCACAATGCTGCTGAGGTCGACATAGCAATCCCAAGTAACCCAGAGTTGATACAAATGATCAAAAGTACAATATCAGTGCAGGACAAAGCAAGACATGATTAAAAAGAAAATAACAAAATAATAATAATGAGACCATGAATAAGAAAAAAAATATAGATAAATAAAATAAAAAATAAAATAAATCAGAAAAAGGTTCAAGGTAATCAGTCTAGTTTCAGGAAATTTTGTAATTTGTTCTATACAATATCATAACATTGCCACCATTAAAAAAAAATAATAATAAAATAAAAAAACACTAATAGAACTATTCGGTGTTTGACTCAGGGTTTTAATCTTGTCAGGGTGGAAGAGCCTCTCAGAAAGCATTTACACCATCATGGGATGCTAAAACTCTTCACTCTCTAAAACTCTTTTGTTAGGTGAGCAAGCAGCTCCTCGAGGCAGAATGACCCACCCACCTAATTCAGTAGTAGGGAAAACTATTACACACACACTCACTCACTCACTCTCACACACACACACAC
>OMLB01014600.1:4900-18953 GCA_900302555.1 Myripristis jacobus
AAATTTTTTTTTTTTGTTGTTTTAAAAAAAAAAAAAAAAAAAAAAAAAAAAAAAAAAGATTAGATACCTACTAAACTGATAACTGTTAGGTCTATCTGAAGTCCTCCATTCCTCCAGTGCTCTAGTTTTATACATCCAAATCAACTGGGTGGTTTCTTCCCATCCCAAATATGATTAAAGTTCAAACTGGTCATGATGGAAATGAAATCCACAGTGACACACGGGACAACAGTAGCCAAATGGGTGCCTCACCAGGTCTGTCTGAATCATGTAGGAATATTAGTAAACTGGCAAAGAGAAGAAAAAAGGCAGAAAGATGCCAGTGCAGTAGCATCCTAATACAGTCTCAAACAGGCTCAGGAAGTTACCTTTGTTGAAGACAGGGGCAGGCTTGTCCTCCAGTTTCTCCACATCAGTATGGACCAGGGAGATCTTGGGGTCATCATACTGGATCACCTCCCTACACCGAGAGGCACAGCACCAACATTACGACAAAATGTTGACCAATTTACCATACTATAGTAAAGGCTTTGGTATCACAAGATAATGAAGAAGTGCTCAGTGTTACAGTATAGGGCTCAGTGTTACTACATCATAGTAAAGAACTTAATATATTCCAGTATTGTGTTAACTGTCTCAATATGACAGAAGACAATGAAGTATGACAGTAAAGGGCAGAGATTTACAAAGAACATGGAAATAATAGCAGAGCAAATGGTCCACACACCAGCTGACATCACTGGGTCTGATGATGATGCGTCGGTACGCTCCGGCCAGAGAGTAGTCCTTCACTTTGTGCCTCATGTTGTCAATGTCCAGCCCGTCCGCAGACAGCATCTCCCTGTAGCCTTTACCCACTGACAAAAAGACGCAAACATTACTGATAACGCAACAGAATTTGCTTATTTTTCTTTTTTTACTTTTATCCTATCTTAAAATATGGAAATGAATTATAAACTCAATATCACATAGATCCTCTGTTACCATGGTGAGAAGGGTAAATGACATCAAACCCAGGCAGAGGCATCACAATGTCATGGATGGAATGACTCTCAGCTTCCTCTGCAGTCAGGTGGTGTGCCGTGCCTTGATAAACAAGTTAAAAAGGGAGAGCATCATGTCAGCAGATGGGATTTTCACCGTAACATCATACAGTCGGTCATGCTGTTGGAGTTGCTGTTTTCCTCCATGGTTCCTGAACATATTTTCAAATTGAATTCAATGGCATAAATTGCATTTTTATTACCAGTATTTGCCAGTCTTATAATACAAATAATTGTTAGATAGCCAGAATATCCTACTTATACATTTTTATTTGGATAGCTACTTCTTTATTTTCAGTGCTCATAACGTTTAGGAATACAGGAACTGAGGTTTATTCTACTGTTCTCTTCATCGTTGTTCACTCTGGGTAAGAGCATCACACTAAAAATCTACAACGTAAAGTGAAGTTAAGTCTTTTGGTTTTTTCTGGATTATTGTTCCTTCAAACGGTGCCTATTTCTAGCAGGGGAAAATGGTTGGTTGAACTGGAAACCAGGAAAAAATGTAAATGACTTTTCCAGAACTTGCAAAATATGTATCGCTTTCCATTACAAGTATCGTATTCCCAGACTCTTCCAGGTTTTCTGTGACCACCGATTTAACCCAGTGCTAACCTCCTCTGAGCACGAGATCGCCCTCCACAGCCTTCAAACCGAAGGCCTCGATTCTTCGGCTCACCATGGTGTTCCATACTACACTTTGGTAGCTGTGGATGTACATCAGGCGGTTGTTTCTGGGAATCTACAAAGGAAACAAACATGGGTCTTCAGAGAAAGCAGAGAATTGCCTATTTAGACATAAAAAAGTATCATCATTTGAAATCAGCAATGCCCTTTAGGCTACTGCTAGTACAGGAGAGAGCAAAAAAAAACCAAAAACCAACCAGTCCAAAGGCAGTGATGATGTTCTTCTTGCCATACATGGACAGGCCTCGCAGCAGCTGCCCCTCCACGCAGCGCTTGATTGGAAGCTTTTTCAGGGCTGCCTCCGGGTCCTGAGTCTTGGCCCACTCCTCCCTGCAGCGCACCAGGTAGCCTTTCTCCGCTGGTGGAGATGGTAGAGAATGGGGGCGGGAATTACTAAGACCTGGGCCACATTTCACACCTGTTTTGACCTCTACTATGTTCACGTCACAAAAAAGTAGAAAGGAAAGTGAGAAATGTTGTTTATTACCTCCAGGTCGAGGCTTCAAAATTAAATCCACCACCTCATTCCAGTCATTTTTCAGGATGGCCCTGGCACGGAAACAAAACAAACAAACAAAAGAACAACAATAAACAAAAAAGTTTTACAAATTTGCCAGCAGCTTTTCCTCATAATTTCTGCTAGCTTCCCTGTGCCATCGTCTTACCTGCCGACTTGGTGTGTCGGCACAGCTGTGGTGCCAAAGCGCTGCATGCCATAGTAGTTGATGAAACCTGTTTCCTTGAGGGATGTCATGGCCTGCTGCACCTGCTCCTGTGTCCCTGAGATGTTCCTGACATCAGAACATGTCACCAAATAAATCACTGAGAGAGTCATGTGACAGCGAAAAAGTCAGACTGATTTCCTGTATCCTATATATTCCTGTAACAATGAAACACATTCAAAACATCTATGCATTATGATAATGCACATTGCCCATACAATGTTGCACTTCCCTTGCTGATAATCCTCACACGTGATTTTCCAACTTGTCATGGTAACATAGCACCATCTTTTTATTTATGATCCCAGTCCCAATCACAGCACAGCTTCCTCATGAAAATTATGCAATACATAGCAACAGCTCACATCTCATTGGTTACTGCGCCCACTTTAGGGGTATCCAGTGTCCATAACAACAGCAGAGCAAAATGCTATTATGCGCTATTACGACAGTGATGAGAGGCATCTATTGACATTTACTGACCTGATGACCACAGTGAAGTGGTTTCCCTGCAGCTCCCCCAGCTTAAGAGGGTGATTTTTATAACAAAAATTTCCAAGCTTGAAGTTCATGAGGCACTTGTTGAGGTGGGCCAACCTCTCTGCCGTGATCCTGAGAGGGGAGGGAAATGGTCTCTTTAATTAGTAATCATCAGGAATGAGCTGATCTCCCAGAGGCCTTCTGCCTAGCAACAGCAAAAACAACTGCAGCACTGGTAAGACAGAACACGTAGCACCTCTTTGCAACCGTCCATGCACAATTAAAGAATGAACACACATGTAATTCATTGCTTTGAGAACATGACACACTCACTTGAGAACTGCAATCTCCTGCACAGTGATGGCTCTCTTGTCCTTGGTCCCCATGTAGGAGAATAAATTGGGTCTAAGCCTGTAAACACATGCATCATTATTCTGTACATAAGAAGGACATAAACTGCAATCACATTTTTATTGGACCAAGTGTTTGCTTATCAATGTCCTTTTACCTGAGGAACTTGGAGAGCACATTGATAGCATCCATGGTGTCCTTGTTCTCCTTGTACAGGACAAAATGGCAGAAACTGCCACGGTTTTTGGGCCAGGAGTGTTTCCTTGGAGCTTTCAGGGAGACAGAAAAGGACATCAATGAAATATCAAACAGAGGAAAATAACAATAAACTTAGTGACAGTCAAAGATTTCAGATCCATATACAAATCATTTAAGGGATGCTCTGAGACTCCAGCTACATCTCTAAAAAAATGTATACAGCCACTCTTGATTGAAACAAATTACCTTTAGAGAAACAAACTCTGCACAATTAACCCTCAGCTTTCAGTGAACCACATTTAACAGAACCCTTGTCCGTTCAATTTGAATTATTATATTGCAAGTCAGAATGGAAATAATAAACTCATACTGCCATCGCAATACCAAACAGTGCTTCCCTGTGGGTTTTAACCATTGCCTCTGTACTGTGTGGACAATAAGTTCTTACCTGTAGCTGTTTTGACCTCTATCCACCCAGAGAAGAGCAAAAGGAGGATAGAAGAATGTTACTAAGAAAAAGACGCTTGTATTTGCGGATCAAGTTGGTAAGGGTGAGCTCTGCATGCATGGGCCCAAAGCAGTGGAGTGTTGTGTTTGAACCATCTATGCAACAAGGGTGCAAGTTTATATAGTAATGAAGGTTTGTTTTTTTTTTTAGCCACCACATTAATGTATCTTTGCTTTCTGCTGTTGTCTATAAAAAGAAATCTTAATAATTTTTAGAAATTATTTGCAGGACACAATAGTCTAAACAAAACAAATTTCTTGATCAAAGCACTCCACTGTGTAAAATTTTAATTCCTTTTGTACTGCAGATATTTAACGCAAAAACTGTTTAAAGACTTTGTTACTGAAGAAAAAAAAAACATGCAGGTGTGTTGATCGTGCACATGCACCAGTGCATGCATCATATGTTCTTGACCTAAACCTTTTCTATGACCGCATGCATTGGGGTAGACAAGGTCAAACTAGACATACAAAAGCATGCAACAAACCCCTTTCATAATCTAAGATACTTGGAGTAAACCAGCATTACTGGTCTTCACAGTCATACACAATGGGAAACAATTGAGTTTTGTCCAGTTGGCTAAACAGAAACAGAAGATGATATTACTCCCTATAACCTGTGAAGTATCAACAACATCACTGACAACCTTTAATGAGAACTGCACAGAGTTCTGCTGCTCCTGAAAGCCTAATTTCAACTTCACTTTGGCCTAAGCACAAATTATAGGGTTAAATGCTGTAAAGACTGCTGTTCAAAAATATGGTACAATAGGTGTAATTCTCTGGGTATTATTTAATTGCAAAGACAGGCATGATACCACCGCCCTATGTACTAAAAAGCTTCCTGACTTAAAACACTTCCTACCCTGCACTTAGGAATGTGTACTTAAAACTTGCTGATGAAACCTCCCAACCTTTATTTTTGATGATGTGCAAGGTTTCTGTCTCTTACTATTCATGTATCAACTGAGGACCTAACAAGGCACAAAGTAAGATGCAATGAGTTGCTTAACTAAGGGCTGACATAAGCCTAGTAGCTCAGAAAATAATCAGAAAGTCAAGTCTACATGTTTCTCTGGTCTGTCTCCTCTCCACATACCTGCTAGAGCTTTCTTCCCAGCAGCATGGTAGGCCACTATGAACTTGTGACCTTCCCTCTCCTCCGTCTTTGTCTCCAGACCAGGAAACTGAGTCTTGACGGCTTTGTGGATCAGTGTCCGCTTCTCTTTTGTATCATCCTCCACCTGCAAATAAGCAGGGTCATCACTTATTCCTTCTCTCAAGAGTGGGTGTGCCCAGGTAGTTTTGAGGTTTGAAAATGATGGTATACTAAGACGAGATGCAAGGTTCAAGATAAGTGGGCAGTGCAAAGAGGAGTGGTCAAACATGCTCCTGTCCTCTTCTAGTGTATCTTTCCTATATATCCTTTATGTTCCTAAACATATTACAGCTTTGTGATATTAGCCTTTTATTTATTATTTTTATGCTTTGTACTTATTGCCCACAGTCAACAGGAGCCCTGCTCTAACTGGCTTCAATACTTAACTGGAGGTTATGAATGATAAATGAATACATAAAGGGGCTGAAACAGGTCATTAAGCCAATAGAGTCCCCCAGTGACTAAGAACAAAAAGTAGACTCACTTCAATTGAGACATTGCCCTCTTTGTTCTTGAAGAGCTGCAGCTCCCCAAGCTGCTGTTTCTGCTCCTCTGTCAGCACATCAGATTCATCTGTCTGCTGCTGCTGAGCCTCTTGGACCTCCTGCCACAGGAACCACAAAAAATGGTTAACGTAATGTAATTATCTGGAAGGGTCGGGACGGGGAAAACACAGGGCTCCCAATGCCCCGGAGCAATATGCTGCCACGACATCAAGGCACGTATAATTTGAGGAGCCTGATACACGATTTCAATGAAGTCAATTCAGATGAGAGACGAAATTCTCACCTAATTTCTAACTTCAGACAGTGTCAGATTCAGATTTTTTTGTACTATAAGGCTAAGGACATATGATATGAACTTGTCTTGCTGGAGTAGTGTTGCAAGCATAACACCTTTGCATCTTCATGAAAAGTGTGAGTTTGGGTCTTTGCTTTCAGAGATTTTCATGCTGACAAATTAACTGGACCATTCGTAAACAAAGAAATAAATCCTTCTCCACTGAGTGACATTCCCCTATGAGATCGCTTTTATTACGAGCCATATTACTGAAAACATTTAAGTAGCAAAAGAAGTGATATTAGTTATGACAATCTCATGTAATATCTCACCTCAACCTCTGGAGGAATGGAGAGGTCATCCAATTGCACCGTCTTGCCTTGTTTGTTGATCTCATGCACCACAAAATCAGAATACCTGAACAAAAACAAAAACCACATGATATCGTCTCTTACAGTCCAAATTGATTAATGCGTACAGTTAAGGAGCACTAACCTTTCCTTCAGGATGCCGGAGAAGCCCTCGTGGTCACTGACAAACTTCAGAATCCCCACGTCCACCTCTGTGAGGCCGTGCTTCATCATGTCTGCAAAGGTTTCACCATCTTCCTCTCCGTCCTCCCCCTCAGGCTCTTCCTCCTCATCTTGATGGGACTGGCCTCCATTTTTCTGGTCATTCTGAACTCTGGGTCTCTTTGGAGGCAAGCCCCCCTCTTCCTCCTCCCCCTTCTCTGGACAGACCCTCTTTTCTCCCCCTGGTGGGGTGACCAGCATAGGCTCTGATTCCTCCATGGATGCCATGCTGTGTGAAAAGGGACACAGAGGCAGACGCTGCAAATAAAACACACATGACTGTTAAATTAGCGCACTGGACATCTGAGTCTCTTGAGCCGCACCACCAACACATCCTGGTAAAATTAACTTAACACTGCCAGCAAAATCAGCAGCAAAGATTTAGAAAAATGCAAATGCAGACTTACTGCTTGCTAAACTGAGGTAGCAGGATGTGGGAGACACTTGCCTCCCTGTTGCTGAGGACACACAGACACTTAGAGACGGGCCGGACGGTGAGTTTAATGCAGGGCCTGCAGGAAACACCGAACACATCGAGAGGAGACAAAAGCTTTCATCGTAAAGTTAATAATGTTAGCAAAGCCGCTAATGCACTCGCAGTGGTCACGATGACATGACGGAGTTTAGCTAGCTACAACTGTTATAGCTAGCCATGAAACAAACACAACAAGCTAAGCTGAAAATCTAAATGGTAGTTAATGATAGTGTTTACCTGCGTCTGATGAGATTCAGGACAGCGCGCACAGTGAAACACGCCAGGTTTCCCTCACACGTGCATGTGTATGTGTATGTGCCCGTGTGTGTGTGTGTGTGTGTGTGTGTGTGCTTTGGTTCCGGAAACAGATCCTGCCCTAAGCCCCTCCCGCTGAAAATGTGTGGTTAAAGTACTCACTCGGCGACGGTCCCTTGCAACAAAGATCGTGTATGTTTTAAAAAGATGACTCACTAAGTCATTTAACAGAAAAAAGTCTCACCTTCCGATTTGCAAAAGTACCCCTGTTTATCATAGTAACAGAGATGGTACAGAGCTGCAACTTTTTTTTTTTTGCACAAACATTCATTTTAGCTCAGTTTCAGTGTAATTTTCCGCAAATATACAACACATGTTGCTGTGACAATATTGGCAGACATCATATCTTCTTTTTTTTCTTTTTTTTTTGGCATACCTTGTACACTGACAGTACATTGAGACTGCACTCAGGTCTACCAAAACAAACTAACAATTTATATGAAAATCAAAAGTGAAAGGCCACAATTTCCATCAGCAGCACCATGGTAGAGCGGTGCCAGTGCAGAGGGAGGTGACATTAGTTGTGTGAATAGGAGCATCATTCAGCTTTGGTGCAGGCAGGGGCGCCATATATGGGGGAAAAGTTAGTACAATTCCAAGGGCCCTTGCCTGACAGGGGCCCCAAAAAATAGGTAAAAACTAATATATAATTATTAAACCATCATCGAGTAAATACATATATATTTTTTCTTTCATGTGGCCCAAAATTCCTGGCGGCGCCCCTGGGTGCAGGTAATTATTTCTGTGGTAACTTCAGTTTTGAAACACCATCAACTTATGGCTCATGTACAAGCAGTCATCTCACCATATAGCTCATGTCAAGTTTCCCTTACATAATTAAAGGATTATGGCTGATAATAAAACATCTCTGAGAGAAAGTGAATGAGAAATGTACCTCTGAACCCGAAAGTTTCAGCTTTGTTAATATCCCGCTGTGATTTTTGTATTACGAAATTAGTACCAGAGTGAGAGCTCTTTGTCTCCTCTCCTCTGCTTGTGCATCTCTGCTTTCAGGAAACAGATCCATCCAGCTCTAAAATCTGCCCATTAAAAACTATTGGCCCGGGACTTGCCAATCACAGACTGCTACTGAACTTGCGCATCTGCTTTGGTGTTTTGATCTAAATAAACGGCTTTGATTAGTTTATATAAATGTAACAAGCTCGATCTTCACTTCACCCCCTTGTTCTGTAGAGATGTAATTCTTCACCAAGTCAAATGTAACAACATCTTCTCAAATGAGCTTCAATCAGGACAAAATCTTACCGAATATGTATCCAGCAGGTCCAAACGCGTGTCTACGTGGTGGCCTTTGACATGTACAAGTTTGGGAACCACTAATTAATTTGCCCAGGTGTTGTTTAATTTTTGGAGCTCAAGTTTATGTCTGTCACTGTGGAATGTAATCGACACATAGACAATGTTATAACTCGAGTTTCTCTCCCACGCATTAAACCAGTTGGAAATGACTCACTGACTTGTGTAGTGAAGAAAGTATAGAGAAAGGGGCAGGACCAGCGGCGCCGTGGCTTAGTTGGTTAAAGCGCCTGTCTAGTAAACAGGAGATCCTGGGTTCGAATCCCAGCGGTGCCTTTTCACCTCTGACAGGAAAACCTACGCTTTCCCTCACCCACTCAATGGCTCTCATACTAATAAGTGAAATGAAACAACTGTGGGACCTTATACAAAAGGACTTGAAAAAATTTCCCATCATGTCATTAGTTCAAATGTCACAACTTGCATTTCAGTTTCTACAAATGACGATATATTTAGATTTTGACTGATGAGCTTAAAATGACTTATCATATGCAATTTTTTACCCAAGAAACTGCCTCCCTTAATTATGCCTTATCCTCTCTGGACAAGGATCCACTTTTACATTTGAGTGCAATATGCAAAGGAGCAAATTCTTATCTGCAATGGTGATGAATCATTTATTTGACATTCTCAAAAATACAAAATTCTGCTTGGCGTGTAAAGCCCTTCAGTGCCTGGTGCTGTGATCTGGCATTCTCACGGCTCACTGATTTCAAAATTAAAGGCGAATAGTAGTGAATTTCATCTTTGAAATGTTATCCTGGGGGGGGATGGGTCTAAGTTTATATGTTATTTCCTGTGTTCAGAAACAAGAGGGAACCAGTGCCGCCTCAGCCCTGATTGCTTCTTGATGCTAAAGAGATGAAAAGAGATGAAAGGTTCTCAGTGACTGTAGACACATTTTCTGGTTCAGACCTGAAAGTAGCAGCGTACCCTCTTGGAAAATACAAGACTGATTTGTAACATTAAGTGCACATTGGCTTGTGACTGGGGTATAGCATCCTCTAAACTTATGGTATACCTGTGGGGTATATGGGACACTTATTTCCACTGTTTTAAGGAGGAAGTCGTACCTCACAAACTACCAACTTGACTAATTTGTACAGTAATTTATCTCATCTGATTTCAGGCTCTGGGAAGGAGTCATCTTGAATCTTCACAAAAATACACCAGGAGATCTGTTTGTCTGAGCTTTGTAGTTGTGGTTACAGATTTTGGAAACCAGCAGCAGCAACAGTGCCCAGACAAATTATTCCCAGTTATTTATGGGCCTAAGGTGCTAGTTTCTGGCAGTAACTTGGAATAACTGAGGTGTCATGCACCATGAGAGATGAGAAGAAATAAACCTTTAATGTTTGCTCCTGTTGGGGAAAATTGAATTGTTGCAGCATCAGAAGTCAAAAGTTAAATAAATCTAGGCATAGACAGGAAAACGCTGACATAGGGCTGTAGACAGCAATACAATAAATAAAAGTTGGACCATAAACACCATCTACCAAGAACGACTGGTGAATTGCACAAATACATGGATGTTGTCCAGTGGTGTAACAGTAGCTGAAGTGGGCATACAGCTGAAGTACACTAAAAAAAATATACTCTTGAATGCCCTCATCCCCTTTTATTTATCTCATGTGTCATCAGCCTGTGCTTGTTAAATGCTTGTGCAAACTGATGACAAGTCCTTTAGGCTATACATGATGTTGCTGATTTCATCTCACGACTTTAAGTGGTGGTTGTTATGTATTTTAAGTTCAAATTGCGTTTTACATCTCTCTTTGCTGTAACAAGCACTTCCACACAGGGACGATAAAGATGAAAGCTACAAAGATATTAAGGCATTTCAGCCTAAAAACATACTTCCCTTTAAACCATGTTATATGAAATAGGACAGAGCAGCTGGATCAAAGTTCATGAGTTCTTGTAAGTTGCTGCAGTAAAAAAGGATTTGCATATTTGCCATTAATTTATTTCACCATATAGTAAAATGGGGACAGTGTAAGAGGTGAATATTTGCTTCGATGCTTGACAGTACATACTGCTTTGGAGTAGCCTATTAGGAGTAGTAATTGAACAATTATATTGTTCATCATGGTTATTATGATGAAAAATACAATATTGACATATGATTCTCTAACCTAACTGTGTCTAAAGTTACTGAGAATGGAAATTTGACTGAGAACAAGCTCTAAATATCCACAGAAAGAGGAAGGTATGCTTCCACTTGGTGTACCCGCCTACACCCGAAAACTCACTATAGTTGTGCCGGATGCAAAGCCGCAAACATGCAAATGTGCAAAATTAACTGTGCAAAGTTGTGCAGGGCCACATATGTGACTGAACGCGCCTCCTGCTTCAAACGACAGAGGGAGTGCGCGTCCTCCAAAGGGAGAATGGTGCGTGTGTGTGTGTGTGTGTGTGTGTGTGTGTGTGTGTGTGTGTGTGTGTGTGTGTGAGAGAGAGAGAGAGAGAGAGAGAGAGAGAGAGAACCCGGCTGCTGCCGCCGAGCTGCCCGCTCCTGCTGAGGGGAAGAGGAGGAAACATGAGCTCCAGGAAAGGTGCGTATCCTTCAATAGTCTATCCTAAACCCGCTCTGCTTGCATTTAGTGATAGCGTGGCGGAAATTACGCGTGTGTACGGGAGCGTTCTTGCGTTCTTGCTAAACGATGCTATGACCCGGCCAGCCAGCTCTAGAGACTGATATGTGTTGTTCTTTCTCCCTGCCCCTCCTTCACCCTTCTCCGGACTCGGACGTCGGTCATGCCCGTGAATAAACACGCTCTCACCCCGGCAGTGATGGCCATCCAGGCCAGAAAGAGGAGGCCGAAGGGAAAGAAGGACAAAACAGCTCACCATCGGAGGTAAGCAGGGGCGGCGGCGGTCGGGGAATAGGCTGAAAGAGAGAGTGAACGTGAAGTGTGCGGTGCTGCCTGGGCTTGGTTTGGTTTGTTGACAGCGGTCCTTCACCATATGACGCTGGCGCTGCTGCCGGTGCGTCGGCGGTGTAGACTGTGCGCACATATGGCAAGACGCACACGCTCAGTGCGAGGGCGATGGGGCGGGTGAGATGCTGCTATGTTTTCCTCCCCATAGATTTGCTATTCCGGGCCCCTTTAACTGTGGAGTGTAGGAAGTTGTAATTAGAGGGCCCATAGCCGCTGGACTATGAAGGCTAACAACCCATAGTCCCCTCAGGTCCCTACTGGACCTGCCTCGTCTGTTGCATTCGCAGCCCTACCATACAGCATGTGTTTTGTCTCGGATGCCCGTAAGGTCTCTATATACCCGCTGTATTTGGGTGGAGGGTTTTGCAGAAGGAGATTTGACAGATGTGGCAGCTTATTTCCTTGGCCCCATTGCAGTGATGTCAGCTTAGAGGCGGATAAGCAGCCCGGGTGATCACATCGCTTTGCCGGCTTGCCTATTTGGGAATCTCTCTGTCTTGATTTGCGGTTATGTAACTTTTATTGCATTTTCAAAAGCAAGACGGAGCAAGACTCTGTTGCAGGGAGCACGCACCGGTGTGTCGGCGTGATTTCCCCGGCGTGACGGGTTGCAGTGGGTTTGGTGTGTGAGCAGCGCAGTGGCTCTGTAAAGTGCATGCGAATTGGAGTGGAGAGAGTGGGGGCTTACTTCATGGCACGATGCTATTGGAGCAACGTCACCGGCATCCGAAAGCATCAATTAGGTGATACCACGGCGTGGCCACACCAGGGGGCTGCTCCGTGCTGCGCCGCTGGAATGTGCTGGAATGACTTCATGCATTGCTGTTTAATATTCCCAGACAGCAGCGCACAGACAGAACGCACATGTTGTCACCCTACTCTGCAAAATTGTCATCTTAACACGTGGCATCTAATTAGTCTTTTTTTTTTTAACAAGTGCAAAAATCCTGAGGATGCTGTGAGATACCCCCACCTGTTTCCTTGCAGTTTGACTTGTTTCAGGATTTTCAGGCGCAAGTGTCAGGGTCTTGAAATAGGGAAGATCATTGCGTTGTATAGTCTTTTGATTGGCAGTCTGTGCACGGTGTCAACCTGCCCATGCTGGGATAAGACCCAGTCCTGAAAAGTACTGGAAAGGTAGAGAAAATAAATGATTGAATGAGAATGAAAATAACAGTTAATTCAAGAAAACCTTGTACAAGTTTGCACAGAAAGCAAGTGGCATTTATGTTTCACAAGTATTCAGAAAAGTAAGATTTATTATTTCATTATGACAATATTACATGAATCTGATTTAGGCTAGTGTAATGATGTAATGATAAATAAAAGGGTCAATGATCTCTAATAATCATAAAGCAAACATCGAGAGAGGCAATTCAGACCTTTTCCATTTCCTATTTCGAGTACGTTTCACCAGTTTTGACAGGATGCTTACTCACTAAAATGCATACCATGAACTTATGTCATGAAGGTTTATGTCGGCCATAAAAAGAGCTGGGCAAATTCTATTCCACAAATAAAAAGGTGATTAAACTGAGTTTTGGTGGGTTCACCCTCTGTTACATCCACAGTTATAGATGAATCTATGAAATGTTTCTAAAACCTGAACAGCAATTAGCACTGTCTAATTCACAGGGGCTCCCAAGAGGCCAAATGTGTAAATAAAAAAAATGACAGACGGGAAACCACTTGTATGCAAGTGGTTAATATTGAATTTGCTCTAATTGTGGATAAACTAGACAGGCAAAGAGGCAAGGAAGTCAAACATATTGGATAATATACAGTCTTATCTAGACTGCATATTGCATGTAACATGTTTAACAGTGTTTTAATACACAATGATTGAATAAGCTGTACTCCAGCTTATAGGAGTGACTCAAAGAGAATAAAAATATCTCTGCCAAGATAATTGAGAAGTGAGATGTGATAAGGCTTTGGGTACCTGCCAACCTTAAATGTTATTTTTGTGGCATTTCTGCTTTAACAGGCAACACAGAGTGCAGATTCAAAGGAAAGATAGGTTGAAAAGATGACATAGCATGTGACAGAGTTTAAAGCTGGACTCGAAACCTCCATATTGTGAGTGTAAGGGTGTGGCCAATTCAGCCTGCAAAGCCACAGGGAAGCTGGGAAATTAGCTTTTATACTGACAGACTGATCACTGGTACCTGGGCCTGATTTATATTCCAGTTGATTCACATATGACTGCGGCATCCTTCCCTCTTCCTCTCTCTCACCTCTGTTTCGTTCAGACTTCCATCCATCCATTCATCCATTTTCTAGATGCTTATTTGGTTTAGCATTGTCATGGCAGCAGGGCAACAGGACACACTTGCCAACACACACACAGAGACACACACACACACACACACACAGCCTCAACGCAAATCGTTTTAATTAAAGTTATTTAAAAATGGATATCGTGACTGTCATTTATTAATCGTGATTTGCATTAAAGTGGTGAGTGAGCTTCTCATTTCCCTGTCTGTCTCTCTCTCTCTCTGT
>OMLB01014604.1:0-10932 GCA_900302555.1 Myripristis jacobus
AGAGAGAGAGAGAGAGAGAGAGAGAGAGAGAGAGAGAGAGAGAGAACTGCTGTTGAAATCCAACAGAGCATTAATAAGTTAATATTAATCTCGGTTTTCCCAGATGATTTCCGGAAAATTCTTTAATCTTCTGTCGGCTGGAGAGGTTTTTCTTAGAATCATTATACTGGTGTTAATAGATATGCTCTAGCATCATGTAGCTCCATACCACAAATATGTGCATTTTGCTACTTCCGACGACAAGCGTCTGTACGTGGGAAAAGTTGTATCAAAGACTTCCGAGTTGTGACAATGGAATTTACGAGGAGACTTCGAAGGCGTCATTGAACCTGCCTTGTGCTCAGCAGTGAAGTCTGCGCTCTTGTTCCCCGCCGCCGCAGGGCTGGCATCGGCGTTCTGCGCCAGTCTAGACTAACGATAGGTGTTGTGCTTTTACTCCTTTTCCTACAGAGATTGTATTTATCGCATTCTGACACTCTTCGCCGCATGTGAGTTATCAGTTACTGCAAAAATGACTAGTTTGAGGCCCTATAAGGAGCCATTTGGTAAGTGGGATGTCGTTGTCTTGTCGTGTTTTAATGAGAGGCTTATATGCTCGTTAAGGTCAGCTTGCATTAAAGGTTAAGCCTCTGTGTATTGTTATTTGCTGTTGTGTTGTCTGCTAGTCATCAGCCTTTCAGGCTGACAAACGTTAATACAACTATAAGTTTACGTGTGTTTTTATTTGTTGTTGATGATGATTTATTTGGCTTTTTGCCTGCTGTAGTTTATGAGGACAGATGTTCACACTGTTCGCCAGCGGGGAAAAACAGTAAATGGTTTCTAGTTGTGCTTGTGGCATCGCAGACTGTTATAGACCAAGTTTCCACAGCGTAATGGTTATTTGAGGAAAAAAAAAAACCTTCCACTCTAGGGAAATACCGTTAGCCTACGTTGTCTCCAGGTTACGAGCCTACACACTCATAAATGTGTTATCCATATCTAAAGATCTTGTCTTCTAATGTTGATGTGCAGACTGTTAGTTGGAACAGTGAAGGTAGCAGGATACACACTGTCCTTTCCCTCATGAGTAGAAATGTGCAGTAGTTAGTGGACTGGACTGAGGCAGCTGCTTGTCGGGTCTTGAGGATGTGCCGATGTGTTGTTTCTCCCATAAATGATATTGTCGATGGCACCTGGAGAACAACAGCGTCATGGTGAGCCTATCAGCACCTCCAGTGCGCGGCTTTGTAATTTGTCTCTCACTTTATTGAAGCTTCATTGTCAGCTTGTCCTGATCCTCACATGAGATCTCCTCTCTCCTGAATGGGAAGAGCTGCTGAAGGTAGTTGGACTGAGGGCGCCTTTAACCCGTTCAAACCTGCGCAAATTCACTTCATGTCTCTCAAACACCTGGTGAAGATGTTGTATAAACAGAAAATTACCAGAGAAGAAATCGGAAAATTAGCTGTTTTTGAAAGGAGCCAAGTGAATTTGCTTGGGTTTCAAAGGGTTAAATGTCTAAAAGCCCTTCATAAGCAAAATTGTATTCTAAAATTGTATACTTTAATAGCAGATGCTGGATCAGCTCCAAATTTCTTGTGTTTAAATGCTTGTGAAAAGCTTCTTCCAAGCATTTGACTCTTTGAAACCTGAGTAAGTTCACTCAACGTCTTGCAGAAACATGGTTGAAAAGGCAACAAGCAAGAACTAGCCCGAAAGTTTGAAAGAAATCAGTAAAAAGTTACAAGAAAGTGACCAGAATATAACAAAAAAAGTTTCAAAAAAGTGTGACTTTTGCTTATTTATTTTTCTCTGCCTCCACAAAACAACTCTTATGTACCATGCTGGCCTATTTATTTGTGCAAAATGCAGTTTTACAATAGCAAAGGAAAATCAAACTTTGGTTGAATCTAAGCTGCCATATCCAGAAACTTTTCAAATGATTAAATATGCCAGTAATACTACATAGTTGCAGCTATTTCAGCTACACTGTTTCAAGACTATCATGTGCTTGAACACTTTCTGTGGCTTTATGTGAAATGTAGTTTAACATCATATTGGCTGTATCACTTTGGCACTAAATGTTGTAAGCTAACATATCTTGGTGGTTTGTACTAGAGCACAGACTGTAATAGTTGCTACTTAACTGAGCTGGTTGCGAGCTAGCGCCACCTGTTGGCACCCAGTTCTTTTTCAAGTGACAAAGTGCGCAGTTCTTGTTTTTTTTTTTCATAGCAAATGCAAAAGCTGTCATTTATTTATGTGAAAAAGTTGTGGATTACTACTTTCACTGTAAGTTGTCATTTAAACAGAAAAAAATAATTTTACACAGCTTTTTGCTAGCAAGTCAGTGTGACTTTTTAAAGGCTGATACTGGACCATTTAAGTCGACGCTAAATACGCTATCTTTGAATTTTATCCTTTTCATGTATTCCAAATTCCAAGTGTTCAGCATTTCTTCCAAAAGTATATTCTTACCAGGGTGGAAAACCCCATGAAACAGCATTTCGCCCAGCATGGAACTCAAACTCTAGACTAATACATTTTTTTCAAGGTTAGCGTTGCTTTAACATACAGGGACACACCAAACCTGTTGAATGGCTGGGAAATTCTTACTGCACTTAAATTGGATTAGTTTATGCAAATATTTGGTAAATGACTAGATCAGTTAAATTCATGAGTAAAATGTCAAAGTAAATACATGAAATCCAGACTATTGTTACTTGGCTGTGATCAGGGAGGAACCCACATCATATCAGAAGTGAACTGGCTGGCTGATACTTGATATTTAATGAAAGTCCAACATTGGCCTGGTATATAAGGAAAACCATGCACACTCAGACGGAGATATAATCAGCTATAATGCGCATGGAGCTGAGGCAGTTTGTACAAAGTGTGTGTGTATCTTTGCTCTTGGTCTTGATATCACGGTGCCCCAGCTCAGGTATTAGCATGCCATTCACCTCCAGCCATGTGTGGAAACAAAATCATGGCAGAGCAAACGCCCCACTCCACAGTCTGCTGAGAGACCGTGCTTATCCTTTCATACAAGGCATGGGTGGTCAAAAACCAAGAAAAGCTAGGTTCACCTGTGTGGAATTATGGCCCTAAGCAATGTATTATGATGTGGTTTATATTTCATCTCTTGAACTTTATCCAGGACGTGCAGGAACATGCCCTTACATTCCCAGAAAAGGAGAAACAATGCTCAACTGATGTGGGGGTTCAACTTACAGTTTATAATTGGGTGACTGGTTGTAAGACCCAGCACTCACTGTTTGCTTCAGTGCTTAAAGGAACTATCTGTTGAAACATTTTGAAAACAACTATTTTGAATGTACCTTGTATTTCTGGATCCATTTTTTCATTTGGTGGTATATTTTTCTTATTCCCATGGATAACTGCATTTTGAGGATGAAAGTCATTCCAGTAATCTGCAGGAAATCACTAACAGAACTGAAAGTAGGCACACCAGAAAAGTAAATTACAATCCACTGCCTCTAAATAGCTCGATAATGTCGAAAACTACAATGCTTTAAACATCTCAAAATTGGTGAGTCCTAGTGTAAGATGATCTGAGGGTGGATTTTCCTCAAAGTGTACTGCACAGCCACCAAAAACATGAAGTATGTGCAAGGAGATGACACTGATGTATACTGTAGCTGTATTAGTACAATATCCTTACTATGTTATAATGGATTTATATGATTTATTTGTACAGGAACATAAGCAGAAGTGTCATCTGGATGTAAAAAAAAAAAAAAAAATCGACAAAAAATATCAATGTTTGATTTGTGTAGTAAAACAAACGGAAAGTGAGAAAAGAACAGAACGGAAGCACGCAGCAAGCAGTTACATCAGAAAACCCAAAATATTGGTCCTCACCCTCAGAGGTTAAATCATCATCTGATGAGCTGATGGATTCAGAGATTAGACGTAGAGTCTTGCGAGAGAAAAAAAACAAGACAAATTACTGCTTCTCTGAGAACATATTTTTATTTGGATTGATGCTTGCTTGGTCACAGTTTACCCACCTTTTATGTGATGAAATATTCATTCATTTACAAAAATATAAACAATTACAACAGACAAAATACTGACTGCATACTTAAGAATGAAGTGAATACATACAGTGAGATTCTGCATGCATCCTGAAATGCCATATAGGTCCAAAGTGACATGAATTAGAGAAGAGAAGGACATCTTTAGTGTTCCCAAGGGGAAAACTGTCTTGGGCAATGTTGTCCACTGGGATAAAAGCATTAATGAAAAGTAATAATGGGCGTTAGACTATGTCAGTTTACAGCCACTTGTAGAAAACAAGCAGCATGCTCTTTACATTTCTCAGTATTCTGTGGGCCGCTCTATAAACAGATACTGTGGTCCAGGGGATTCACCTTTATTTCCCCCCTCTCACTCAAGTGTCATATATTTGTTTGTTCCATTAAGGATAAAGAGGAAATGAACAGCTCAGACCTAACCCTCAGATCCTCCCATTTAGTGATTTGTTGGCATGAAAGAATAATACTTACCATGATCTGCCACCATTTGACATTTAGTGAGAGAAATGTTTGAGTGTGTTCTACAGATCATTAATGTGCCCATCTACAGGGTCTCATTGTAAGTCATATAGATCCTTTTAACCAAACTACTTTTATTTGTAGCTTTTAATAGCCACAGCTGGCCTTGAGTTCTTGACGGCACTCGAATAACACGTCACCACAGTCAGTCGGTTTGGACTCTTCCTTCCTTTCTCCTTCCTGTCTCAGCAAAATGACGCAACATTTTGTCCCAGACTGCGACAACTCTAATATTTCCCACTAAATTTCCAACGTGCAGATGTCAGTATTATTTTAGTCTTGCAGCTGTCTTCAGGCATCTTGGATTTGTAAGAAATGGTGTTCATTAAAGAGTAACTAAACTCCTAATCCAAATCTGTGTGAGGCCTGGCCTCTATTGGTAGAAAATAAGGCGCCTGGTCTTTTGTGTGTGGTGATGTCACCACCTGTTGTACTCTACGGGTGCCACCTGCAACTGAGGACTACTTGTCACCAGTTGAGGTCAGACTTAACACAGATTTAGCTTTGGGGTTTAGTTACTCCTTAAACCCCCTAAAAGTAATAAATTCCAATAAACCATGACAACTCTTGGAATTTTTTTTCTGTAACTAACCATTTCTTTCTAAACTCAAGGGAAAACCACACAACATACTATTCACTTCCGTTTTGCTGGTAGTTTATTTTTGCTTTGTGTATATATAGCACTTCTATGAAAGTGGATAGCATTTTCTTGCCTTTGGGAGAACATGGAAGTTCTGGTTTCACTGCAACTTCCTGTTATCATAAGGAGTTAGGTCATATTCCCATAATACAGAGTAGTAGGCAAGCTAACCACAGCAAAGAAGAAGCGTCTTGAAAATGTAATAGATGACACACTGGTATTGATCAAACCTTTCAGCCTCCACAGGTATATGATGGTCTGATAGTAGGATAGTACAGATTTTCCATTTTGCCATATTTAATGTGTTTTTCAGTTGAATGACCTTATCAGATACAGCAGTGCCAGAAACAATGCTATTTAGTGGTGAGTGTTTTGATTAGTTACAGGTTCACATACAATATATTTTCACTTTCAGCATTGGTGTATGTTGCTTCCTCAGCCTTATATCAACCATATCTTGAAAACTGTATGTAGGAAACAGATTGGACACACTCGACTTAATCCTAATCCTAGTTTCCCACGCAAATTAAAGTTTCATCGTCATAGAGTGTAACCCAAGAAAGGTCAGATGACTTCTTTAGTCAGAGCCCTTTGGATACAATGGCTTCACAGTGATGTAGACTGATGAAGGCCCACATGGCCTTGTCCAGGTTTTTTGTAGGGCTGAAAAGCTGCCTTTGTGCAGCTCTTACAACCCATGCGTGAATGTGCTCACTCAAAATGTGCCTTTTCAGTACCTTATTGAATGCACTTAGGTATTTAGAAAGGTTTAATTTTAAGAGCCTTCTGTGCCGATGCTGAACATTATTTTCACTGTTTTCAGCCAAGAAAGCTTTCAAGTAAAAACATTCCAAACATTCAGGGATGTAATGGAAGGTAAACTCACCTAAGGTCAATTTGCCTACCTTATTGTTTATCAAATGGTAAGGCTGATGTAGGTCACATAGAAAGGCCTTTCTAGGAGAATTCATCAAGTTCATAGTTGCGCCCATTTACCACTACATCAGTGATCATGTTGAGTCATTACCTTCCGTCTTAAGCAAGTGATATTTTTACCAGGTTGTGTTTATTGATTCAAGGAAATGTGTTTTATGTTCCTGTTAGTGGTTGACACTTGTAATCCAACATTGTCTCAGTTTATTAGATAGACGTCAAAGAGGACCTGCTCTGTTCTTTGTTGACACATGCTTTATCCTTTTTCATGACAGATAGAATAACCTCTGAGCCCGTGGAGGACACAGATACCAGCAGCTTTATGGCAGAAATTGTAAGCTCTTTTATTTATTCATTGTTGATTGATTCATTTGTGTAATTGTGTCAAAGAACCTTAATTATATGGTTTGTTGACAGAATTATGTTGATTGTTTCTCAAGACATTTTGTTTTGTTCTGATTTCTCATAGTCATTTGTTAAAAGTCAGTTTTACAGTGATCTTTTAAGACATGTACCATAACTGTGCACAGTGTGCTATGATTTCTAGCACCTTGGGGCTCACTGAGGAACAAGTTGTAGCAAGTTTTTCATGCTTTATTCAAACACACCAGAGTGTAATTTTCTTCCACAGTTACACTCTAAACCTTAAACGTACTGTCTGTCTCATAAACAAACTGAATGTAAAGCTCCCAAGAAGAGGGATAACAGGACCCAGTTTTCTCTTTATTCATTTTACGTTTTACCAGTATTTGTCTCTCCTTCTTTCTCAGTCTTTGGAGGCCAACTATCCGGTCCAAGTGACAGATCCTCATGGTAAATTAGGCAGTCAACCTTCAGTGCATATTTACACAAAGTAGATCACAGCTCTCCTGTCTGTATTCTGGCATACTCTCACTCTTTTTCGTGATCAAACCTTTTTATAACTCATATCTTTTTATTAGCCCACTCTGATGTCAGATTATTCACTCACATCATGAATGTGCGGCAGAATACTCTTTAATAACAAATTTGAATGCATGTATTTACAAAACAGGTTTTTATCAGATTATACTTGTTTTAGCCTGTTGTTTTTAGTCAGTGACATGTGTTTCCATCAGATGCAGTGACACTCCATCTGAGTTCAATGCCCCCTGGATACCTGACTCCTTCCTCAGACCGAATAAGGCAGGTCAGTACAACAAGCTGTTAACAATAGCCTCCCTCCCTTTCTTGTTTTAATGTTGTCTCATTCATATGGCAAAGCAAACTAAAATAAATACAAGTCTTTTCACACTCAAAATATATTAAACTAGCATAATATGAAGGTGCATAAATTTAGCAAAATTGCTCTGTTTACTGAATTTAAAATGTGAAAGAGTAGTGTTATGGGCTTATGTCAAGCCAGTTTTAGTGAATGGGCAACAGGCCAACAAATATTATGACCAGTCACACTGCTGGTGGCCATATCTAGCCCAGAACTCTTTGTGAGATCCATACTAACACCCTACACACATACTGTTGAAATGTAATTTATGGATTATTGATTTGCTACTGAACTCTTGTGGCTACTTATGTATCAACTGATATTCCGTTGAATATCTCTATGGGACTATCCAAAGAAAGTGTTACTAAGTTTTATTAAATAGTAAATTCTATCATCCTAGACCTCATAAGTTATACTAACACAACAGCACATGCACATTTAAAGTCATATCAGAACTGATAGTTCACAAAGGCCACATCAGTCTCAATCAGTAAGCCAGGGGGAGACTGTAAAGAAACTGTCAGAAACTGTCAAATTAATGACAGTGATGTTTGATATTTCTCCCCACATGTTGTAGCCAGTGGAAGATGTGGAAGAATGCATATGCACTACATCCATTTCACCAGGTATATCTCACTTTCTTTGATTCATATAATTCTTCATTCATTAACTGATTAAAGGAATACACCAAGTTTTTGTATCTTGATGGTCATTAAGGGATGAGAACATGGGCACCAAACTCATCCATGTGCCCCTGATTGTTTGCTTCAGTGGTCCATGCTAACAGTTTATGGCTACATGCTAACACTCTAACACAAACTACTCAAAGTGAGAATAAAGTTCCATTGCAATACTTTATCATGAACAGCCTCTATGCCAACACTTTAGTATATATTATGCTTAATAATAGTAAGCTCCATACATTGTAATGAAAATATGAGGCACAACAAGGGGAATGGTTGTAGTAGGTGCTGATCACGGAACATTGACTTGGAAAGAAAAGAAAAGGTGTATGTATTTCTCATAATTTGGAGAGTGAGTCTTCTTCAAGATCAAGTAAAACTTACTTGATATTTTGACTCCAGGGCTACAACTTTATCCAAATAAAGAGAACCAAATACAGAGCAGGTGTGAGCAGTGTGTGACCCCTTTTTCCTGTCTCAGTAGACTCAATACTAACACCTCACTCACCCGTCTTCAGCATAGATGTGTAGACCAGCGGCGATCAGCAATAAAGGAACAGAAGGTCTGAAATCTGGATTTCAGTTTCCTTTTTTTTTCTTTATTTTCTGCAGGAGATAAGAGCTGACAAGTGTAATTGATTACACTTGATTACTGAAGAAGGCCTCTAGGCTGAAACATCTTTGCACTTGTCAGTTCTTATCCCCTGCTGAAAATAAAGAAAAAAGTGAAATCCAGAGTGCCGACCTTCTGTTCTTTTGCTGATTGTCAGCCAGCAGCAATGCCAAGCTAGTACTTGTGACTTTATGGATAAAGTTCTTCCCAAGTTTCCTTACAGTTTGAGAAGAGCCATCTGCTTGACGTGCTGTGCAGCAGTTAACATGGGCAGCTGTTCATTTTACTCGCCATTTACTTGGATATCACAGCGGCTGGGTACAATGCATCACTCTTGCAATAAATCTTTGGGGAACCAATTAATTTTTGTTGATCATGTACATTTATGAGACCTTTATCCATCCTCGATCTTGGGATTCTTGTGTTGAAGTTATGCTTTAGCAGTTCGACCTTGCGTAAAATGCTTCATGAAGGACTCAATAGTCCACGAGAACACATTAAGAAAGAGTCACTATATTGAGCAGTAGTATGTTCCAGGCTAAAAGCATACACACTGCTGAGTGAAAGTGACACTAATGTTAACTTTATTGCAAGATTAAACTTGCAATAAATGTTATTGTACATTGTAAAGTAACGAGCTACTCTTAAAAATAAAACACCACATTCGAAAACCTGTAGTAGTTCTAAAAGTAAATTAATGAAATGGTGAATACTGTTAAATTATGTGAGGCCAACTGAGTCAATGTAGATATTTTGTATCATTGTGTCTTAATGCTTATTGTTTGAACTCATTTCCAAAAAAAACTTGGTTATTCCTTTAAAATTGTTTTATTGATATATAATGTTGAATGAAATGCATACATTCTCTTGTAAGATCTAATTCCATTTTCCATTTGAGATTAGACTTCCCCAAAGAGCTGCAGTTCCTCAACAGCTCCTGTGAAAAGTGTTACTACCCAGCGCCTCCACCCAAGATCAGTGACCTTATGAACGACAAAGATCTTCTGGACTTACTTCGACTCAAACTGGACCCAAACCACTGCACCATCAAGAACTGGAAGAACTTTGCCAGTCGCTGGGGAATGAGCTATGATGAACTGACCATGCTGGAGCACCGGACCCAGGGCTCCTTGTCCCACAGCCCTACCCAGGAGTTCTTACTGCGCTACAACCAGAAGACGGTCACCGAGCTCACCGAACTTTGCCGGATTTATCAGCGCATTGATGTGTTACGACTGCTGCAAAGCTGGATAGAAAAGGACTGGCCTTCACGCTGGCAACAGACTCATTAACTAGCAGTGTGCACAGTTTAACTCTAGGAATTGTATATATAGATATATATATAGATATATATATATATATAAATATATTTCTCCTTTCTCTGTTTTTTCTCTCTGTCATGGTGGTAAATACTAGGGGTCTTTATCCTTCATAAGCATTTCTGAATTTGACGAAATTGTTTAATTAGGCCTGGCATTAGAATTACTGACAAGTGCAAAGCACTGGGTGCCTTAATTAGTATTTCTATGTATGTTCACATATTTACAGAGCAAACAGCATATTGGTTTTGAACAAAGGGTAAATTTTTGTTCATTGTATGATTACATAAGGCACTTATGTTCACTTTTTGGCTCCTGAATACAAGGTACAATATAAACAGCACAGCACGGCTGATATGCAAATTTATATAATTAGGTTTTTGGACATGCACTTAAAACACTCAACAATTTCTACAAGAAAATGACTTATTAGCAGTATATATGGCCAATGAGAATATTTTTATACACAAACTTTAATTATCAACACCATTATCTTACATATTGTGTAACAGTTGTGTGGTTGACCTGACTTGCAACTAAGAAAAACATAATGTCCTACATAAATGTAATTTTTTAAATTTGGGATCCAAAACTAAAGTTGTAGACTCGTATTTACTGTATGCTCATTTCAATGGTACTTCATTCAAGTTATGCTTGTATTAACAATAAGATTTTTTTCTTTAGTTCCTCTGTGTTCTCAGTGTGAAATAAATGTCTAAAACATTGTCCAAAAGCTCACCGGCAGAATGTGGAGATGTTATTTACCATATCTATAACATACACATTTACAACATTTTTTTGTTTTTTATAGGTGATATATTATGATATATTGATCAGTGTTGTTATTATATATCAGTTATCTTCATAACCTCATGCAGTGATGCACATCTACTGAAATATGAATACAAGTTATCCATTTTATAAATTTGCCTACATATA